>JAQZBX010006766.1:0-52380 GCA_029593785.1 Cabassous unicinctus | reverse complement strand
AAAAAAAAAAGTATTTGAAGAAATAATAGCCAAAAACATTCCAGATCTGATGAAAGGCATGAACATACACATTCACAAAACTCAATGAACTCCAGCAGGATAAACTCAAAGAGACTCACACCAAGACACATTATAGACAAATTGTAAAATCCTGAAATCACTGCCACAGGACTCTTGGCCTTCCCAGTAGGAAAAGTCAGCCAGTGGGCCACTATTTACTGCTTAGAAAAATTAAATGCCTTATACAGGGTGCCAGCCCAAACTCACAGTGACCAAGGAACTCCATTTACCAGTCACCTCACACAATCTTAGGCTATAGACTAGAATATTGTCTGGACTTTCTATTTACCCTATAACCCCACCAGTGCAAGCCTTATAGAAAGAATGAATAGCCTTTTAAAGGAACAAATAAAAGGCGACAATGGATCTTTACAACACTGGACTAAAGGACTGTATCCAGACCTAACCTGTTTAAATGCAGCACCATTGGCTGTGGCCCCTGCTCCAGTTGAAATGCTAATAGCAGGGCCAATGTAAGCATTGAGAATACAAGCTAAAGGGCCAGCTGCCCTGCAACCCAAAAGGGGAATTGATAATAATTTGTTGTTGCCTATGCCTCAAACTATACAACTAGGAAAAATAAGGTCCTTTGGCCATTATACTATCCTATGCAGCCTCACTAGTTGGAAATCTCAAGCCCGTGGTGAATAGAAGTCACCCAAAGCATTGTTATAAGACCACAATTTATACAAAAAATGCCAGTAAAAATCTTTATTATTAATCCAGGGTCTCCTATTCCCACTGGGGCCCTCTGTATGTCTATGTGGACTCCCCTTATACCTAAACTAGTTTTTAATGTCACAGTAGAAAACTCAGAAAATTTGGAAGGGGAAAATGTATGGTATTGGAAGACTCCTCATAAAACTACTCGACTGGCAGTTTGTTATCTATTAATGGAAATGCCGCTTGTATAGTGTTAGACCAGCACAATCTGCCCTTTATTGTTCCCCATAAACATTTTTTTTCATTCTACAAGATATGCTAAAATGAGTCCTTCAGAGTGAAAAAGGACACTAGTCCTTTTTGAAACCACAAGAAGAAATAAAGAACATTGGTAAATATAAAATCCTGTGCTAGTATACTTTGGGCTTATAATTGCTTTTTTTCTTCATTCCTATATAACTTAAAGGTATATATGCCAAACAATAATTCACTCTATGTTATTGGGTACACAATGCATAGAGATAAAGTCTAGGAATATAACTTTATTAAAGGGGAGGGACAGAGATGTATAGGAGTAGAGGGTTTGCATAATTCTAAAACAAAGTTGGAATTATTCAAACAAAGTTGTTATTAGTTTAAGATGCTAACTGTAAAAAAAGGTAATCACTAAGAAAGTAACTAAAAATCATAAAGAGGTGAAGGAAGAAGGGAATCAAAATGGTAAAATACAAAAAAATCAACTAAATACAAAAAAGGCAATAATGAAGTAATTGAAAAACAAAAAAATATGACATACAGAAAACAAATAGCTAAATGGCAGAAGTAAATCTCTTTTTATAAGTAATTAAATGCAAATGTAAGAGCCAAGACCATAAGGATCTTGGAAGATAACGTAGAGAAGCAGCTACAAGATCTTGTATTAGGAAATGCTTTCATGAACTTTACACCCAAAGCACAAGCAATGAAAGAAAAAATAGATAAATGGGAACTCCTCAAAATTAAAAACTTCTTTACTTCAAAGGATTTTGTCAAGAAAGTGAAAAGGCAGCCTGCTCAATAGGAGAAAATATTTGGTAACCATATATCTGATAGTGGCCTAATACCCAGCATATATAAAGAAATCCTACAACTCAAAAATAAAAAGACAAACAACCCATTTAAAAAATGGGCAAGTGATTTGAATAGATACTTCTCCAAAGAAGTAATACAAATGGTTAAAAAGCACATGAAGAGATGCTCAACATCACTAGCTATTATGGAAATGCAAATTAAAACTATAATAAGATATCATCTTATACCTGGTGGCTATTAAAAAAACAGGACTACAAGTGTTGGAGAAGATGTGGAGGAATAGGAACCCTCATCCACTGCTGGTGGGAACGTAGAATGGTGCAGCAATTGTGGAGGACAGTCTGGCAGTTCCTCAGGAAGCTAACTATAGAACTGCCAAAAGATCCAGCAATCCCACTACTGGGTATATACCCAGAAGATTTGAAAGCAGGGACATGAAGAGATACATGCACACCAATGTTCATGTGGTATTATTCACTATTGACAAAAGTTGGAAACAACACAAATGTCCACAACAAATGATTGGATAAGCAAACTCTGGTATATACATACAATGGAATATTACTCAGCTGTAAGAAGGAATGCGGTATTAACACATGGGATAACATGGATAAACCTTGAAGACTTTATGTTGAGTGAAGCAAGCCAGGCACTGAAGGACAAATATTACATGACCTCACTGACATGAATTAAGCAAATTGAGCAGACCTACAGAGCTAGAGTCTGGAAGATAGGTTTACAGGAGACAGAAAGGGAGTTGAGGGTGGTGAGCCAATGCCCACATGGGCAAAATCTATGATAAGGTGGAAGGGTGTGGTTGTGCAATGGATGGGCATGACAGTGGTGCAGTGATGCTATTGGGTTGGGCAATGCTGGCCTGTGAGGGGAGTAGTGTGGAGGGGTTTGCAATGTCCATGGAACTGTGGGGAGGTTTGGGGGAGGGAGCAGATGAACTCTGGGGATTTGCCAGTATGTATTTGAAACTACAATGCTGAGAATATTTTTTTTTGCAAATACAGCTGGGGAAGGTTACTGGTTTAGAGTGTTGAATGTGAGGGACATGTGGGACAGGGTGTACCTGGGGCAGGCTTCCAGGGAGTGTTCATTCTGTCATAGTGCATTGTCTCAGTGGATAGAGACCAACATAATGAGTGGGAAGGTGTTGGACTCACATCCTGGGGAGTCCTGCTATGTTCTCAAATAGAGGGGCAGGTGTTTTTGAGAGCATAGGCAGTGGGTAATAGGGGAGGACAGACCAGTATGTCAAGCCCTCAATGTTGTTGCAAGTAATTGTGAATCTTGTTCTTCAAGGAGTGAAGCTTGGTGGTTGCCATGGGTCCTGAGGGGAGGGGGAGGAAGGAATAGAATATATGGAATATGAGGCATTTTGGGAGCAATGGAAGTGTTCTACATGATCTTGCAGTGATGGACACAGGTCATGTTAAATTTCATCAAAATGTATAAAAGTGTATGGTCCAAAATATAAACCATAATGTAAACCATTGATCATGTTGGTGACTATGTTTCAATATTTGTACGTCAATTGTGACAAGTGTACCAGCCACATGTAAAATGTTATTGATAGGGAAAAGGGGAAAAGAGGAGGATGTTTGGTATATGGGAATCCCCTATATTCTGTACATGACTTTTCTGTAATTAAGTCTTCTTTGAAGATAAAAATGAAAAAAAATAAGGCACTGGGGGAATAAATGGAAGAAAATGTCACTGTACATACAAGACAACAGATCTTACAGTGATGAAAGACATACTGCCAAAATTTATTTTTTTAATTAAAAAAAAATTTATTTCAAATTTGTTTTAATTTTTTGTATTTTATTTGTTATTTTAAAACCATCATTATTATTTCATTTTCTTATTAATTTTATTCTGTTATTTTGTTGGTTTCATTTTTGAAAAAGTTTTGGATCACAGGAGGGTTACAACTGTGGCAGTGGAGGATCATTGTTGCAGGGTGTCAGCTATGGGGGATGAAAGGGAGGAGGTTCACCTGGAGCATACCTATAAGGCATATGAAAGAGTTCAAATGCTCATGGGTCATTGTCACAATGGGTGGTAATACACACAATAACTGAAAGAATATCCAATTCCCATTCTGGGGTGTTCTGCTACATTCTCTAATGGGACAGCAAGAATCTCCCAAGTACAAGGGCAGTGACAAGTGAAGGAAGATGGACTATTGACGGGCCCTTGATATTGATGACTGTACTTCTGAAGCTTTTGTTTTGAAATTGAAACTTAGTCTAGAATTATAGGTTGCCTAAGAATTACCACCTGAGAGCTTCCTTGTTGCTCAAATGTGGCCTCTCTCTAAACCAAACTCAGCATTACCTTCCCCTCGGCATGGGACATGACCCTTGGAGATGAGCCTCCCTGGTACTGAGGGATTAGTACCAAGCACCAACTTGCAATGCAACTGGAAAAAGACCTTGACCAAAAGGGGGAAAAGGTAAAGACAAATGAGTTTATATGGCTAAGAGACTTCAAAGTGAGTCCGAAGGTCATTCCAGAAGTTATTGTTATGTGCATCTCAGTAGGATTTCATTGACTGCCACAGTAAATATTGCCTTAAATAGTGGGGCTCCTGAGCCCTGGAGACATCCAGACACTATAGCCAGGGCTGACAGCTCAGGAGTTTGGTGACCTGTCAGTGGGCTCTATTTTGGAATTTATGCTCCCCAGTGTGACAGAGGAACTCAGTTGGGATTTCCCTACCCATGGCTCTCCTGCCCCTTCTATTTGAACCTATAGTTAGTACTAGAGTTGATAGGTTTATGTCCAAGAGACTTAAATCTTTGGGCTTTCCATGTGCCAGTCAAGCCCTGAATCTCAACAGAGTTGCAACACCTACTCTCCAGTTCATTGGACTCACCCAGGGCAACTAACAAGGAAATGATGATGGACAATGACCATTCCAAGGAATAGGTAGAGTCTAAAACTGCAAGCAAGACAGTCTCATCCATCTGCCCCATAGGGATCTAAGCCTCCTCTCAATTAAAGGCAGAGTGGGTATCACCATCCCAGAATCCTCAGAATTGGGGAATGAACAATGGACTAGAGTAGACTTACTGTTATTTTACTATAGACTTATAGTTATTCTAACAATGGAAGAACTTTTTATCATTGGTATGGAGGCAGTGGTCATTGGAGGTTCGGAGGGGAAGGAGAGGGGAAAAATAGGTATAATATGGGGGCATTTTGGGGACATAGGAATTGTCCTGAATGATGCTGCAATGACAGATATAGGCCATTATATATCTTGTCATAACTTACAAAATTGTGTGGGAGAGAGTTTAAACTATAATGTAAACTATAATCCACACTTAGTGGCAGTGCTCCAATATGTGTTCATCAATTGTAACAAATGTACCACACTAATGAAGGATGTTGTTAATGTGGGAAAGTGTTGGAGGGGTACAGAGTGGGGTATATGTGTATCCCCTACATTTTTTATGTATCATTTATGTAATCTAAGAATCTTTAAAAAATAAAAAAACTTAAATTTAAATTTTAAAAAGTAATTACATTAAATATAAATGGATTTAATTCACTTATTAAAAGACAAAGATTGGTTGGTTGAATAAAAAAAATAATTCATCTATATGCTGACTAAGAGACTCACAATAGATATAAGAACACAAAGAGATTAAAAATAAAAGGATGGAAAAAGATATTACATGCAAATATTAAACAAAAGAGAGCAAGTGTGTCTATATTATGTCAGACAAAATAGTCTTTAAGTCAAAAGTTTACAAGACAAAGATGAAAATTAAATATTGAATAAAGTTTCAATCCAGCAAGACAATATAAAAATTATAAACATATAGACCTAGCAATAGAGCCCAAAAATAAATGAAGCAAAATTTGAATGGATCAAAGGGGGAAATAGATAATTCTACAATAAAAGTTGGAGACTTCAATATGCCACCACTTTCAATAAGTGATTGAACAGACTTCTGGGAAGATGGCTTTGGAATATAAGGAGGCTATGGTTTGTCTCTCTCTCCGGGTGGGAGAGGAGACCCCGAGCTGGTGGCCCGGTCGGCGTGTGGGGGAATCCAGTGTGGAGGGCAACGCAGTAAAGAAGCTGCGGAGACAAGGCTGGTGGCACAGGTCTACTTTATTAGGGAAGTGCAGTACAATTTATAGGGTTTAGGGCTACCGTGTAGCCCGCTGATTGGTTGGAGGCAGCGTCTGTGTGATGATTGGTTATAGTCAGCTGTTGCTGGGTAAAGGGCTTCCTGGCAGGAGAGGTGGGTGGTACCCACAAGGCTCGCAGGCAGCTTATGTCCAAATAAGGTAATATTGGGGGAATACAGGGGCAGGGGGGAGGAGGCAGCAATGCTGAGTCATTGGATCCGCCATTTTGAGGTGGTTGCCATTTTAAATGCATAACAACAGGAATAGGTAGGCAGGGCTCAACTCTCTGAAAAACAGTGGGGGAAGGGTAAAAATCTGCCCAAGGGACTAGATTTTGGGCTCTGCAGACCAGGAGGGTGTTGCACAACCCCAAGGAGGGCAAGGGACAGAAAGACAAGCCAGAATGAAAACCATGAGTTACTAGCTGTCATTGCTGGGTACTGCACCTAGTCCCCATCCTCAAGGCAACAGCTTGGATAAAACCCATGGATCACTGCAGCCAACTGAGAGGGGAACAGATGTCTTCCTCCCTGGGAAGAGACAAGGTAAAGCAGAAGGTGGAGAGTGGTTTCTCTTCAATGAATTTGTACAGGAAGGCCTGCTTTGAATCTTGGCTCTGCTGGCCAGACCAGAATCATGGGCAAGGGGAGGTTGAAAAAGTCACCTCTGTGGAAAGATTTTCCAAAAGTGCCATCTGCTGGCCAGTTGGGAAACTGCAAGGAGATTAACCACTTTTAGGTCTCTCTTGTACCAGTCTCTTTGATCAGGTCTGCACAACATTAATGGATCTCAAGCCCTATTTTGATAACGTAAGTTATTTTAAAAACTTAGAATAAGATGAACCAAAAATCATAGAGAAGCCATGAAATAAAACCATTATGCCAGAGAGAAAAATTAACCATCAGAGGAAATTCACCAACATATTCAGATGCTTAGATATCAGCAAAAAATTACAAGCCATACTTAAAAAAAACAGAAAGATATGGCCCAGCTAGTGAACAAACCAAAACTCCTGATGAGACACAGGATTTAAGACAACTAATCAGTAATAATCACAAAAATCTCCTAAATAAATGCAAAGAGTTGAAGGAAAATATGAATAAAGAGATAAAGGATATTAAGAAGACACTGGATGAACATAAAGACCAATCTGAAAGTCTGCAAAGAAAAGTAACAGACATTATGGGAATGAAAGACACATGGATGAGATTAAAAATACATTAGATGCATATAGCAACAGATTTGATTTGATGGAGGACAGAATTAGTGAAATTGAGAACAGAACATCTGAACTGGAAAAGGGAGGTGAACAGAAAGAGAAAATAATGGAAATATGGGATGAAATCTCAGCAAATTATATGGCAATGTGAAACACACAACCATACACATTGTCAGTGTCCCAGATAGAGAAGAGAATAGAAAAGGGGCAGAAAGAATATTTGAGGAAATAATGGCTGAAAATTTCCAAACCCATATAAAAGACAAATATCAATATCCAAGAAGGGCAATGTACCCAAAACAAAAGGAATCAGAATAGACCTACTCAGACACCTACTATTCAGGATGATAAATACCAGAGCTAAAGAGAGGATTCTGAAAGCAACAAGAGAAAAGCAATGCATCACATACAAAGGAACCTCAATAAAACTAAGTGCCCATCTCTCATCAGAAACCATAGAGGTGAGAAGAAAGTGGTATTATGTATTTAAGATACTGAAAAAGAAAAACTGACAGCCAAGCATTCTTTATCCTGAAAAACTATCTTTCAAATCTAAGGATGAATTTATAGTCTTCACAGAAAAAAAAATTGTGAGATTATGTTATCAAAAGACAAGATTTACAAGACATACTAAAAGGATTGCTACATCCTGAAAGGAATAAACAAGGGCAAAAGACTGGGAGAAGAGTACCAAAATACAGGTTATTAGGAAGGATAACTTAGAGGGTAAAAGGACAGACAATACTAAGATATGACAACAAAAAGCCAAAGGATAAAATGGATGAATTAAATAATGCCCTTACAGTAATAACATTGAACATTAATAGATTGAATTCCCCAATCAAAGACATAGACTGATAAAATGGGTAAAAATATGAGCCATCTATATGGTGTCAAAAAAGACTCACCTCAGACATAAGGACACAACCAGGTTAAAAGTGAAATGTTGGAAAGAGATATACAATACACAGTAATCCAAAAAGATCTGGAGTAGCAGTACTAATATTAGACAAAATAGATTTTAAATACAAAACTATTATAAGAGATGAGGAAGTTCATTATATAGCATCATATGCATCTTGATTTCATTTCTTCTAACAGATTAAGAGTATTCCATGGTATGTATATACCACATTTTGTTTATCCATTCATCAATTTATGGTTACTTGGACTGGTTCCATATTTTAGCAATCATGAATAATGCTGTGAACATCAGTGTACAAATGTCAGTTTGAGTCCTTGTTTTCAATTCTTCTGAATATATTCCTAATAATGGGATTGCCGGATTATAAAGCAGTTTTATACTCAGCTTCTTGAGTTCCTGCCAAACTGTCTTCCACAGAGGCTGCACCATTCTACATTCCCACCACAATGAAGAAGTTTCCTATTTTTTCACATGTTCTCCAGCACCTGTAGTTTTCTTTGAGACCCCACCCGAAAAGAGTGGAATACAGATTGTTTTTAAGTACACATAGGTCATTATCCAGTGTAGACAATATGTTAGACTAAATATAAAGTCTTAATAAATTTTCAAAGATTGAAATCATAAAAGGATCTTCACTGAACGCAATGGAATAAAACTGGAAATCAATAACAGAAAGAAAACTGGAAAATTTACAAATACATAGAAATAATAAATAACACATTCTTAAACAACCAATAGGCCTAAGAAGAAATCACAAGGGAATATATAAAATACTTAGAGAAGAATGAAAACAAAAACACAGAGATGAATGAAAACAAAAACACAACATTCCAAAACTTATGGGATGCAGTGAAGGCAGTGCTCAGAGAGAAATTTACATATGTAAATACCTACATCATTAAAGCAAGATCACAAATCAGTAACCTAACTTCACACGTAGAGGGAATAGAAAAAAAGAGAAAAACCCAAAGTTAGTAGAAAGAAGGAAATAATAAATATTTGAGTGGAGATTTTTTAAAAAATTGAGACTAGTAAACCAATTGAGAGAATCAATGAAACTGAATGCTTTTTTAAAAAAAAAAAAAAAAATCTATAAAATTGACAAAACTTTAGCCAAACTGGCAAAGGAAAAAAGAAGAGGCACAAATAACTAAAATCAGGAATGAAAGTAAGGACATTACTACTGACCTTATAGAAATAAAAAGGATTATAGGAGAATACTATGAATATTGTAAACCAAAATGTTAGATAAACTAGATGAATTGGACATATTCCTAGAAACATACAAATTACCTAAACTGACAGAAGAAGAAATAGAAAAATCTCAACAGACCTCTAACAAGTAAAGATGTTGAATCAGTAATGTAAAAATTCCAACAAAGAAAAGGCCAGGACCAGGTACCTTCACTGGTGAATTCTACAAACATTTAAAGAAGATTTAACACCAGTCTTTCTCAAACTCTTCCAAAATATAAAAGGGGAGGGACCACTTCTGAACTAATTCTGTGAGGCCATCATCACCATGATACCAAAAGCAGATAAGAACAGCACAACAAAAAAAATAACAGACTAATTTCCCTTAGGAATATAGAAGCAAAAATCCTCAAAAAAGCACTGGCAAAAGATGAATCCAACAGTACATTAAAAGGATTAGACACCATTGCCAAGTTGTATTTATACCCAGAAAGCAAGGATGGTTCAACATGAGAAAATCATCAATGTAAAACACAACATTAATAGAATGAAGGGGAAAAATCCCACTTGATCATCTCGTTGTTGCAGAAAAGTTGTTTGGCAAAATCTAACACCCTTACATTATAAAAGCACTTAGACAACTAGGAATAGAAGGGAAATTTCTCAGCATGACAAAGGATATTTATGAAAACCCACAGTTAACATCATACTAAATGGTGAAAGACTAAAATATTTTCCTGTAAGATCAAGAACCAGACAAAGGTGGGTTCTGTCACCATTGTTATTTGACATTGTAATAAAAGTTCTAGCCAGAGCAATTAGGCAAGACAAAAAGAAATGAAAGGCATCTCAAATTAGATAGCAAGAAGTATAAAGATCTCCATTCACAGATGACATGGACCTATACATAGAAAATCCCAAAGAATCCACAAAAAAGTCACTATAACCAATAAACAAATTCAGCATAATTGTAGATTACAAAATCAGCAATGACATGAAATATTTTACACTGAAAACTACAAAACATTGCTGAGAGAAATTAAGGAAGACCTAATAAATGGAAAATATCCCATGTCCACAGATTGAAACTTACTATGAAGCAACAGTAATTAAAACAGTGTGAGACTGGCATAAGGACAGATGCAGAGATCAATAAAATAGAATTGAGAGCTCAGAAATATACCCATACAGCTATGGCCAGTTAATTTTCTACAAGGGTGACAAATCTATTCAATGGGAAAAGAATAGTCTCTTCAATAAATGGTGCTAGAACAACTAGAAATTCACATGCAAAAGAATGAAATTGAACCCCTACCTCTCCCATAAGCAAAAATTAACTCAAAATGGATCAATAACATAAATATAAGAGCTAATACTATAAAACTCTTAGAAGAAACATAAGGGAATATCCTCAGAACCTTGTATTTGGGCATGAATTGGTAGATTGTACACCAAAAGATGAACAACAAAAGAAAAAATAGATAAATTGGACTTCATCAAAATTAAAAACTTATGTGCACCAAAGGACATTACCAGGAAAGTGAAAAGATAATTTATGGAATGGGAGAAAATGTTTGGAAATCATATATCTGATAAGGGTTTAATATCTAAAATATATAAAGAAATCCTGCAACTCAACAATAGAAAGACAAGCAACCTATTTAAAAACTGGGCAAAGGACCTGAATAGACATTTCTCCAAAGAAAATATACAAATGGCCAATAGCATATAAAAAGATGCTCAGTGTCATTAGATATTAGGAAAATGCAAATCAAAACCACAATTAGATACCATTTCATACCCACAAGGATGGCTATTATTTAAAAAGTTGAAAATAACAAGTGTTGGCAAAGACAGAGTATAATAGGAGCCCTTACACATATTTGGTGTGAATGTAAAATAGTGCAACCACTGTGAAAAACAATTTGGCAGTTCCTCAGAAAGTTAAGCATTGAATTCCCATAAAACATGCAATTCCACTTCTAGGTATATAATCCAAAGAATTGAAAACTGGGACTGGAATAGATATTTGTACACCAATGTTGATAGCCCCATTATTCACAATAGCCAAAAGGTGGAAACAATCCAAGTGCCCATCAATGGATGAATGGATAAACAAAATGTGGTATATATATACAATGGAATATTATTCAGTCTTAAGAAGGAATATAGCTGATACATGTTTCAATGTGGATGAATCTTGAAGACAGCATGTTGAGTGAAATATGCCAGACACAAAAGAAGATAAATATTGTATGATTTTTCTTATATGAAATACATACTTGTAAGGAAATTGATAGAGACAGAAAACAGAACTGTGTTACCAGAGACCAGGGAAGAGCATTCTGGAAACAAATGTTGGTCAAAGTCACACAACATCATCAATGTACTTAACGTCACTGAATTGCACACTTAAAAATGGTTAAAATTATTTTTATGGTATATATGTTTTACCACAATAAAAAATAAAGATCAAAAAATATATTCCAAGATAAGGAAACCAGTATTCAACCGATTGACCCCTCACCATCTCCCAGGCGTGCACTTTGCTGGCCGGCAGGTGCCATTGCCTCCGTGGAGGGTCTCGATTCCCCCCACCCAATGCTCTCGCATTGGCAGTGCTGTTCTCCAGGTGGGTTCCTCACCCCTCCTGATGGGCACGCCGCTGCCACGAGGGTCCCCAGCCTGACTAAGGGCCAAGGAAGGTGACGTGGAAGTGCCTTAACTGTGTTGAAGTACAAGCCAAACTCTCCGCAGCCCCTTCCACCTCTATCAAGTTCTGTGCCTATTTAGCTGGGTATATGGCTTCCCATCTGAGCTACCTTCAAAGGACAGCATCAGATGTCTCCGCAGCGTCGTTTCTTGCTTCAGCAGAGCTTGAATGGAGCCCAGTGCTCACAGCCCTAGGCCAGTCCTCCACCAGGATGAGGTGAGCCAGAACTACAATCAGGACTCAGAGGCCACCATCAACGGCCAGACCAACTGGAGCTCTAATGCCTTTTATGTCCACCTATCCATGTCTTACTGCTTTGACCATGATGATGTGGCTTTGAGGAAATTTGCCAAATATTTTCTTGACCAAGCTCTTGAGGAGAGGGAACATAACCGAGAAAATGTTGAGGCTGCAGCCAATGAGGTGGCTGAGTCTCCATCAGATGACCGAAAAACCAGAACGTGATGACTGGAAGAAAGGGTGAATCAGTCACCTCTGGAATGGCACTAATTGGCCACTGATTTCATTGACACGCGTTACCTGAATGACCAGGTGAAATCCATCAAAGAACTGGGTGACTATGTAGCCAACTTCTGCAACATGGGCACGGGAATCTGGCCTGGCAGAGTACCTCTTTGACAAAGACACCATGGGAATCAGTGACATCCAGAGCTAAGCCTTAAGCTGGCTTCCACAGGGGCGACCTCGGTGGTCACCACAGCGGTGCATGCAGGTCGGGTTAACCTTTGCCTTTTCTATAAGTTGTATCAAAACATCTAACAAGGTCTTTCATTTGAACCATTCCTTGAAATAATTTGGTACACACACTCCCCTCCCACCCCAAAAAGAAAGAACGCCATACTTACTATGCTCAGCACAATAGTACTTAGAATTTATAATGTGCCTTGTACTTTTCATTTTCTAGGCACTTTACAAGCATTAGGTAATTACCTGTCACACAACTTGCAAGTTAATTTTCATTAGTCCAATTACAAGTGGACCAGATTAAACTGAAATGGCAAAGGCAGGTCCCAGAAGGAGTATCAGAGGCAAGGTGAGACTGCTAGAGCTCTCTGCTACCTATGTTCCTGCTCCTCACTATTTATTTATAGATGAAAACCAGCTCTCACCAGAAAAGCACTAAAACGCTAGAAAAGACAGAAATTTCCATTTCTGAGCTTCTTGCTAAAGGTTGCCACTAACAAACAAAATATAATAAGGAGAGAGATAAGTGTTATAAAGGCTTATTACCTTCCCACTCAACCCAGGACTAACTACCCCTGGCACCAAACACTCCATCCACCAACAAGGAAAAAAAAGTTAACAGTGAAGGACTCTATTTTCACAAATAAGGTTTTTATTAATAAAAGTCAAATGAAATTTAACTTTTTTAGTGTTATACTTTTGAAGGACAAAAGTATTTTCTAGAAAGGGTTCTGAAGGAATAATCATACCTAATTACAATCCCTTTTCTTCTTATAAAGAACAGTCAAATATGTCCCTTTTAAATGAGAAAACATAGAACAGCAAGAATTAGCCGGTAAGAGGTAATTTTTGTTACTGTCTTGTGCATTTGTTTTTTAATGCTATAAATGTACATGCAGAAACTTTATAAGTAGAAATACAAATAATAAGTGTTATTTAAAAACTATTTAAAAAGTCATAAAACCTTCAGAACCTTCACATCAAATATAATTTTTCTTGGAATAGTCTTGAAAATATGGAAAAAGCACTTGCTTAGGTATGACAGAATTAGTCTAAGTTTGTTACATGATTATTAATTGACCTCAGTAAATTGATCTGGACAATTTTGCATATCCTTATTTGTTAAATGGTAATAATGATTTCACCTCTACAAATATTATAGAACTTTTAGAAGTAGAAAATATTAAAAATCATTTCTATTATTTGTCCATTCAATGAGCAGTAAATGAAAACCACACACCATGGTTTCTATTGGTTAGGCAGTATGTCCATTAAGAAACTTTCCTGAAACCTCATTCTATTAGAGATTCCATGAGGTAATGAGTAGTTTGGGAAAACTTAAGTATAGGGGGACCTATGGGATAAAAGCAAAGACTAGTGGGAGCAAGCTGGAAAGGTAAGAGTGAACATTACAGAGAGAACATTTACCAGCACAAGAGAATGGGAGCAAGGCATATTATGGAAATTACCGGTTATCTAGCTTTCCTAACTCATGAGTTTTGAGAAAGAAAGTACCAAAATATGAAGTTACTTGCATAGAAAGTACAGGAGATAAGCCATGAAAAGGAGTTTAGATTTGTATCTAGTATGAGGAAGCCGTTGAAGAGATTAGACAGGAAACCAGAATCTGAGTGCTGGGGTGAATAATGGAGGGGGCGTTTCTCCTGGGCTATTTATTTGGGTAGAGGGAAAAAAGATATATTTTGAATGCTATTTGTAAAGTTATGATTTTCTTTGATATTTCCAAACCAATTCTGATAGAATAATGCTCCTATTTAAATTCTTTATTCAATAATTCTATTCCCTTCTCTCTTATACTGAAAATCTGGATTCCTAACAAAATAAGCATAATTGACGTTTTCCTTTACTAAGAATATAAGAAAATAGCTACAAAATAATTCAATATTAATGCAAAATATAATTACCAAATAAGTTCAATATTTTTCAAGTGTTCTTTTTGTTTATATTGTGTTTTGTTATGGACTTGCAGTCTGATTATTTTGTTCTAGAATAGTAGCTGTAAAGCTTGCATGAGAATTACATGGAGGGCTTGTTACAACATGAATTGCTGGGACTCATTCCCTCACTTTCTGATTCTGTTAGTTTGTAGTCCGGCTGGTAATTAGCATTTCTCATATATTCCCTAGTGATTCTTGCTGTTCATCTGAGAACCACACTTTGAGAATCACTGCTATAGAATCACTCATAATTTCTCCTTCTCTGTGGTTGCAAGTTTGATCTGATGTAGTAGTGCTGGTTCAGAATTTAGCTGGCTTTCAAACTGAAGATGTTGGCATTCCAACAGTTGCCACTGGTAAATTAGAGGGTAGAGGCAGTGTGGATCGGTAAAACACTAGAAAAGAATTGCTTTACCTTGAGATTGTGGAAACAAACTCAAAGAACTCTGTCTTTAAAACTCTGCGCAAGGATTTCATTTCATCACCACCTGATCTATCTATAACATCTTAGTACTTATTTATAATATGAGAGATGTATATTTGCTTCCTGGTTGCATTAGTCAGTTCTAGCTTCCTGCGATTTAATTTCTGGTAATATCAGAACCCACTTATTTCATGTTGTTCATTTTTGTCAATTCTATAATACCTATTCTGTGCTACAAGTTTTCCTTTTATTATAGTATGTAACATTCTCTTATCACCTTAAATATCAGACTAGGTAGTGTTACAATGAGATTTTGAAAAGCATAATTCCTAATGATGGTCCCAATCATTAGTATCTGGATATAGTACTAGTCAAAGATTTACATTTTCCATCGGGAGAAGTACCACAGAATTCCATATGCTAAGCAAATGGAAAGACAAATAACTACAAGGTCTCAAAGTTTTGGCTGAAATTCTCGTATATATTGTTAGTATCCTTATTTTAACTGGAGATAAACCTAGTTTAGGATGCCAGTTTTTCAGAGGCTTTTGGATCGATACTAATATCTATTACCATTATGCTACAAAAATGCATACTTACCAAAGCCAGTCAAGAGCATTATAAAAAATAACTAGCATATGTAAAAATAAAATACAATTTAAAATATCAGCAATTGGAAAATGTGTCAGATATTAAAAGCTTAAACCATAATTAGAAAGCTCAAGTGGAAATTTTTATATAGATTCATATAATTTCCAGTTTATCTGGGCCCTCATAGAGCCATTTCATAAGAAATAGATGTTTATAATTATAACACATTTTAACTGCAATAATTCATTTCAATTGAATTCCCATATTTTAGATCATTTACAGAAAGCTTTAGCTATTTAGTTTTAGTGCTGATAGCCAAATTCTTAAATGAAATCAAAAGGCCATGTACCAAAATTCCTGAATTTTCTTTCTGTAGTAGCTGCACTTAATACTATAGAGTAACACCCAATGGCATTTTCTAAAATCAAGGAAAATTGATAAATATTGCCATTCCATTATTAAATATACTTTTATCAACTTTTTCATATTTAAAAATAATTTAACAGAAAATTTCCACATTGGTAATAAATGTTTTGAAAAATATGAAATTCAAGAATAAGTTTTTCTCAAATCAAAAGTAGGTGTCAATCTTGTTCTTATGCAAGATTTTAAGGCTCCAGGCCTCAGGACCAAGCATGTTATCAATTCTTTGACCTATGGCTTGTTCTTAGTCTAAAACTAAAATCCAGCTAGATAAAAATAATATTGCTTTTTAAAATGTTTAATATTAATAATTTTTTATTTCATCCTGTCATTCTTGCTAAAAACCATCAGCCACAAATAATCAAAATATTCTGAAACAAGTTCATCACATTTCATGTTTTTTACCATGTACACCTTAATAGTGTATTTTTAAACTATGCTTCTCAAACAGATATTTCTCAAGACCAAGATATTTCTGAACCTCCTTTTGCATTTCAACAAATAGGTAATGTATTTTTAAAAGCACAAGCACATTTACGACAAATTCCTTTATCTGAAAAACAATGCGTTGGCTTAAAAATATGGTCACAATATATTTTGATGCCTCTCCCATCAAAAGGTAGGTTCTAAGCCCTGTCCCCTTGAATCTGAGCTCTATGTCTTCTTGACCAATAGCATAGTGGAATTGATGTTATTTTAATTTCCTACCTGATAAAACAAATATCATGTAATGGGTTGGTATAAACAATGGGAATTTATTCTCTCATGGTTTTGAGGATAGTAGAGGTCCATAATCCAGGCATCATCAAAGTGATATTTTCTCCCAGAAGACTGTCACATTCCATAACTGGCTGCTGGTGATCCTTGGTCCTTGGCTTTTCTGTCACATGGAAATGCACGTGGTCCCTCTCCTGACTTATTGGTTCTGTTGAATTCCAGTTTCTGACTGCTCCCTATGATTTTCTTTCTATGTGTCTGAATTTATATTGTCTATAAAGGACTGCAGTAATAGGATTAAGACACTCTTGAATCAATTGGGCCACACCTTGACTGAAGTAACCTCATCAAAATGTCCTTCTTACAATGAGTTCATATCCACAGGAATGGATTAAGATAAAAAACATGTATTTCTGGGGTACATAGCTCCAAGCCACCACAGTCTGCCCTGTGGCCCTCAAAAAGACATATTCTTTCCAAATGTAAAATATATTCGTTTCATCACATCATCTCAAAAGCCTTAAGTCATTTCACTCACAATGCTAAGTACAAAGTCTCATCAAGACAGAGTCTGATCTGTCCTGGGGTACAACTCCCTGTGTCTGTGAACTTGTTAAACCTAGAGGACAAGTTATCTACTGCCAATAGGATGGACATTCAAAAGATAAGCATTCCAGAGAAATTAGAAGGAAAACGGGTCACAGGTCCCAAACAATTCTGAAACTGAGCAAGGCAAACACCTTTAGATTTCAAGGTCTGAAACTTATCTGTGGATTAATGTTTTCTCCTCTGGGCTCAATGGAATAGTAGCCCTCCTCTCCCATGTGTTTGCGCTATGGCCAAGTTCTCACCAAACACTAGGGTGAAGACCTCATCCTCTCCAAACATTAAGATGGTGGCCAGTCTCTCCACAAGTGCAGGCTCCACCCTCTGTAAGCATTTGGTTGGCAGCCAGGTTCTCCACAAATTAGGGCAGGGGCCCTAGCATCTCTGAGCACAGGAATAGCAACACTAACCCTAAACAATGGGGTGCTAGGTTTATGCGCCCTTCAAGCACCACAGCAGATGGCCTGCCCCTTCAAATGCATGGGTGAAACTGCCCGTTCCACACACATGGGCCTGTTATCTCAGCTCGAGAATTGTTTGGTCTAGAGCTCGGCTTCAATGGTTCTGCCCTTGAAGTTATTCTTTCTTCACTTTGTCCATTCTCTGACCCTTTCAAAAACCCTTATCAGCTTCGCATGCAGTTCACAGGGTTCAGACAATAGAACGTTCCACAGATCCTCCCTGCATTTCCAGTCCTGACTCCCACTAAAATGACTGACTGCATCCACATTTAGGAGCCCTGAATCCATTTCTGTTAAATCCTCACATAGAGCCCTATTCTCCAGGAACTCACATTCCAGAAACTCAGGAAGGTCCCTGATAGAGCCACTTCTGGCCCACAGAAGTCTCAGAGTACACTGTTTGGACAGGCTCAGAATTTTCCAAGCCATCAATTTCTGGTTTCTTTATGCCCAGGACTTCAGTTCTCACCTTAGCCCTTTCCTCTCTCATTTCATTATAAGCAGCAAGCAGAAACCAGAGTGCACCTCCCCAAATCTCCTCAGCTAAATATCCAAGTTCACTGCTCTCTAGTCTTGTCTTCTGTCAAACATCAAGTTCACCAAGCTCAAGTTCACCAAGCTCTCTGCCATTTTATAACAAGAATCACCTGCCTTCCTATTTCCAATAAAACATTCATTATTTTCTTCAAAGGCCTTATTGGAAGCACTTTTAGCATTCATATTTCTACCAAAAATCTCTTCAAAGCAATCTAAGTGTTTTTTTTTGTGTGTGTGTGTGTGTGTTTTTTTTCCCTATCAAGCACTTCACAATTATTCTAGCTTCTATTACCCATTACCCAATTCTAAATCCATTTCCACATTTTAGGTGTTTGTAATAGCATCACCTCACTTTCCAGTACCAAAAGCTGTTTTAGATTCCTGGCTGCTAAAGAAACTGACAGCTTCCATTTCTGGTCTCTACTCATACTCTTAAACCCCAGACATCATGCTCTGAGGAAACCCAAGCCACTCCATAGAGAACCCACATGAAAAGGAACTAACTTTCAAAACCAATTTGCCAACCATGCAACTACATTTTCTTGGAAGTGAACCCTCCATCCCCAGTTGAGCCACCTCAGCTAGTGTGACATGAGTAGAGCTGAGCTTTACCCACTGCACCTTGCCCAAATTGCAGATTTGTGAGTAAAATGAATGACTGTCATTTTCAGCCACTGAGTTTTGGGGTGGGCTGTTACGTAGCAGTAGACAGCTAGAGCACTGCTGCTTACAGTTATATAACAGGTGTCTGGAACAAAGCTTCTCACACTTATACATATTTGTATGTTAGTTAAGATACTTCATTTAAAATTCAATAATTCTTCTCCCTATTTGGACTTTATAATAAATTATTCTAAACAGAGAAATTTACTTTAATTTGAGCTCCTTCCAATTGTAGTTTTCAAAAACTAAGATTCACATTGAAGGAGTTTTTTGTGGTGATGGAGCAGATCTGTATCCTGATTATAGTGATGTTTACATGAATCTACACATGTGATAAAATTTCACAGTACTGTAAACCAAATTGGTGAAATCTAAATAAGGTCTGTACTTGAGTTACTATTATTGCAGCAATGTCAGTTTCCTGGTTTCAACAATTTACTAAGATTGTGTACAATATTATCATTGGAGGAAGCTGGATGAAAGATACACGAAGGCACTCTTACTATTATCTAATTTCTCGTTAGTGCTAAATTATTTCAAAATGGAAAGTTACATTAAAAATTAAGGACCCAACAATATAGAAATTAATTTCAGTAAAATAATTCACCCTGGGAAGAAGACTTTCATCCACTTATTGGTTGTAGGTGGAACAGGAACCACGGGTCTTGATTTCTGGAATGAGCACTATTACGGGCTCAAAGACTTTAGTGATGATACTTCAAAGGGCTTATTCTTATACTGATACAGGTCGTTTCATAGAGAAGATCTTGCTTTACTCAGAGGAAGATACAGAGATATATGGGGACTTGGTACAAGGGTAGTTTTAAATATACTAGCAAGATGTGGAGGTTCCCAAGGCTATTTCATTTTTCCAATTACCTGGATGTTTAAGCAAATACAATTTTCCCATCATGTTCTGGTGGATGGGTAATGGGCTGTACCTTCTCAAATATGTGAGGGGTTAGTCTTTATCTCTTGGGGACTTTTTTTTTAATTTATTTACTTTATTTTTCTTTATTTACTGCCACCCCCTCCAGATGGTTCTCTCGCCAGTTCGTTGTTTGCTCGCTTTCTCCAGGAGGCACCGGGAAACAAACCCAGGACTTCTCACATGAGATGCAAGTGCCCAGCAGCCTGAGCCACATCCACTCCCTGCTGGCTTGTGGCATCTGCTCATTGCGGTGGGGGTGGCATCTAGCTCGTTGTGGCAGGGACAGTGTCTGCTCATCTTCTTTTTTTTAGGAGGAATGGGAACTGAACCCAGGACCTCCTCTGTGGTAGGTGGATGCCCAACTGGTTGAACCACATTTACTTCCTCTTGGGGGCATTTTACAAGCATCTGTACACTGCTTCTCCAGTTTACCCACTTCACTCAAGGTTCTTAATGAAGTTTGGAAACCTCTTGTGGGTATATGTGAGAAAGGCAATATAGGATTTTTTTCGTTTGTTTGTAAGCCTCATTTTCCCACAGATATCTTGCCCCATCTGGCCAGGAGATATATTCTCAGGTGTTCTCTTCCATGAGTCAGAAGCCATCAAGGAAAAACTGCAATTTGAAGCCCTCTGGGGGTTAATGGCTTCATCTCTTAATTCATTTTATAGGTGGGTATTTTACTGCCAAAAGCAGATACCATAAAATGGGTTGCCTTTCAACAGGGGGGATCTATTTGCTTACAAGCTTACAGTTTTCAGGCAAAAACAAAAAAATTGTCCAAATCAAGGCATCATCAGGTGATGCTTTCTCCCCAAAGACTGACTGCTGGTGATCCTGGACTCCTCTGCCACATGGCAAAACACATGGCGGCCTCTTCTGCTCTCTCCTTTCTCTTCTGGATTTCGTTGCTTTCAGCTTCTTGCTTCCATGGCTTTCTCTCTCTTTGTCTGAATTTTATTCTCTTACAGAGGACTCCAGTAAGAGGAATAAGACCCACCCTGAATGAGGTCTTAAATTAAGTTCCTACTCACCAAAAGATCCTGCTTACAATGTTTCCACACCCACAGGAGTGGGTTAACTTTAAGAACATGCTTTTCTGGGGTCCATACAGCTTCAAACCACCACAGTGGGGTGCCATCATAGTTTGACAAAAACTGTGCAGAGATAAGGTATCTTAATTACTCACATATTCAAAAGCATCCATTTTGTGTAGGGCTGAAACACAAAGAAAATATTATTTTTGAAGAGGGAGAATGGGGCAAGAGAGGAAAGAAATCTATATAAACAGACTCAGTCCATGCTCCCACTTAAAACAGCAAAAGTCTTATTGAACCATAAATAGTTCAGGAGTAGAGCTTTGCTGCAGAATGCCTTAGTGGTATTGGACAGTGCCAGAGTTTCAACCAAGTCCCCTAGAATCCCTTTTCACCATTTCTGTATAATAGTCCCCACCTCTATTTGTGCCTTTGGGGTGCTTCCAATGCCCATCTCAAATGTGCCCTTTTGAAGGCTTGGTCCATAGGCACACAGAGGCAGAAGGGTCTGGGAGTTTGTGTTTTCTCCCCAATCACAGTGACCGTCATCGGGAGTAAGGAAGTTCAGCTCCCATGATTCGGGGTGGGACAATTCTGAGGAATAACTCACTCCTGAGTTCTCCAATAGGTTCAGTTTGAAGCTACCTTCTAGAGGACAGTCACTGAAATCCCACCCTTCCTTGGCTCCCTCCCTTCCCTTCCCTGCTTCCTCCACTCCCTTCCCCATTTTCCCTGGGAACATTTCCTTCATTCACTCACATGCCAATTCTTATCTCTATGTCTGCTTCTGGGGAACCTCACCTGATTCAGCTGGAACTATTCAGCCTTTGATTTGGGTGTCGGTTATGTGGATGAGTTCAATTTGTGATAGCTCACCATGTGTGATGGTTAGGCTAATGTGTCAGCTCGGCCAGGTAATTGTGTCCAGGTGTTAGGTCCAGCAAGCACTGGGCTAATTGTAATACAAGAGCATCTATGGACTTCGATCACCAGTGAGTTTACTAAATGGATGGCTGATTACATCTGCATCAATTAGGGAAATTACATCATCAATGGGTGATGCTTTTATCCAATCAGTTGAATGCCTTAAAAGGGGAAGTGATTTCAACATTCACAGAGAATTTCCCAGCTCGTCTTTGGACAGCCAACCTCTCCAGAAACTCATCAAGGACCTTTCATTGGACTTTCATCGGAGTCCCTGGCTTGCAGCCTGCCTGCGGAACCTGGACTTGTGCATCCCCATGGTTGCGAGAGACTCATAAAATCTCATATTATTGACAGATATCTCCTGTTGATTCTGTTTCCTGAGAGAACCCTGACTAATACACCATGGTATATGATTGTTATTAGTTTTCTAAACACAATAAGAGAAGGTTTCTAAAAATATTCCAAACACTCTGTAATGGTTTGGAACTGTGTGTACTCCAGAAAAACATGTTCTTAATTTTAATCCATTCCTGTGGGTGTAAACTCTGTGTAAGTCAGACCTTTTGATGAGTTTACTTCAGTTAAGGTGCGACCCACCTCAATCAGGATGGGTCTCAATCCTATTATTGGAGTTCTTTATAAGCAGAACGAATTCAAACATGAGAAGAAAAGCCACAGGAGGCAAGAGGCTGAGCTGGAAGAAAAGGGAGAGACAAGGCGATGCCGCCATGTGCCTTGCTGTGTGACAAGCTGGCAGCCAACTCCAGAAGGCCAGTCTTTGGGGAGAAAGCAGCATCTTGATGATGTCTTGATTTGGACTTCCTTTTAGCCTCAAAACCATAAGTAAATAAATCCCCATTGTTTAAGCCAAACCATTGCATTGGTATTTTCTTGACCAGTCTAGGAACATAAAACATCCTACAATCAAGAAAACCCGGGAATTTATCTTAGAATATTTCCATATACTTATGTGGTGACTTAAGCTTAAAAGTATTCATTACAATGAATGTTATTGTAAAAGCAAATAAGCAGAAACAGTCTATACATCCAAAATTAAGTGGCAAATTAGACAAAGTATGTTACATTCACATGACTAAATACCACCCATTTATTTTGAAATATTCTAAATTATTTAATGACTTAAAATGTCTGTAAAGGTATAGATTAGCTTTTACCTAATAGAACTTCCTGCAGTGATGGAAGTTATTGTGTAATGGAATAGCGGCTAGAGACAGGTGGCTTTTGATTACTTGGAAGGTGGCTAGAGCGACTGAGAAACTGCATTTTTAATTTTAACTTTAAATTTCAGCAGCCATGTGTGGCTAGTACCCACCATATAAATGCTCATCTAGAATGCATTCATCCTCCTCAACTCCTGGGCTAGCTTTTCTTCTGATGTTGTTTTGAGAAAACAGAAAACGGCCCCGAGGGTTCCCATTTTGCCCTTCTTGCTGAATTACAGTTGTCCCTGGTCTTGGAACCACATTCCCTAAACAGTATGCTGTCTCTGCCATTTCCATAAAAATAGCCTCCTTTGTGATCGTCCTTTTCATCTGCTCTGCTGGCAAACATTTGCCACTGTGAAACAGCTGATAAGCACTTTGCTGAGTTTGTGATTGTTATCAGATTACAGGGTCCTGTAGGGGATCATTGGAAAGATCAAGTCACTGCAGTTTGAGTAATTTGGGGAAACCACAGCCACTCAGGTCAAATCGGCTGCTGCTGGGCCACCATTTCTTTATCTGAGGAAGTCCCACATTCAAAGAGACGGCTGGTCTGATTGTGGAATAAACTACATACAGGAGGCGGCTAAGTAAAACACTGGGGAAGGCAGGAGACACGTTGGAATCAGAGGGTGCAGGGCTTAATTCCATTTACCCACGTGCTATGACCTTGGCAAGTCACAAAACCGCTCTCATCCCACCGCAGTATGTTGGATCTCCAGCATGAGGAAAATAACACATTTCAGAGGGCTGGCCCACCATTTAATGATCAATCAGTAAATGACATCTTGTAAAAATGGGTAACTCTATGTCCCCTGCCCTTCCTTTCATTACCTCATCTCTTCATTCAGTTGGTTATAACAGAAATAAGTTAGTTATGACCCGTCCTGCCTTCTAAAGATGCTGCTGTGAACTTGCCTCTTCATTTTGCTTGGCAAAATGATGTGCTGCAGAGAAAAATCACTAAATGACGGTGAGGAAGTTGAAGTTTTCATTTGCTCTTTTATTTGTTTTATTTTGTATTTTTGGCCTGGAGATAAGTTGGGAGTGGGAGGGAATACAAAAGAAAAGAGATAAGCCAATACCCTGGGCCTGCCTGGGGCAATGGCTAGAGGGGAAAACAACTCTGGCACAACCAAGCAATGAGTTTGAAGAAACAAAACATCCTATATGGATTCGTGAATCCTTGGGTATTTAGAATATGATACAACCCCTCCTTTGACACCCCTATGCATTTTTTAGTCGAATTTGCTTTGTTCACTGGTAAATTTTGCATGAATGGATGCTCTTTAGGAAACTCAGTGAGAGGCTCAATTCTGCATCTGTATAAATGTGGGACTAAAATAGACAGAGATGGTGCACATCTGGGTTACTCATTCATCCACCCACTCATGGAGACTTTTAATCAACCAGAATTTAGAGATTGTTCCTTGAGTGTCTCATCATGTAAAATAGCATGGTACTAGGAAGAAGTTATAGTATTTGTCCTTAAGGAACTTATGCTAAAAGAAGGACAAGTATGATAACAAGAGAACTAGAAAAGAGGTTGAAGAATTTCCAGTACATCTGCTTTTTTTTCTCTGATAAGGAAACAGAAGCCCCAAGGCTCAGAGAAGATCAGAAAGGCCAAGTGGTGGCCACTTAGTGTCAGAGCCAAGGCTCTGAGATTTTGGACATGCACTAACGGTCTTTCTGTTTCCCTGAGAAAACCAAATAGGGTACCCAGAGGAAGGAAAACCTGATCTTTTCATAAGCATCTCCAGCCCCTGGTCACCTAGTTAATCCCCTGCTGCCATTCTAGGCTCAGTATGAATGTCTCTTCCTCAGAGAAGCTTTCTTTGACTCCCCCAAACTAGACAAGACCTCCTCTTGTTGGTTAGTCGTAACGCCAGGTGCTTGCTCATTGCCTCTTTGTAAGCTCATTGGAGAGTGGGTCAAGTTCTTTGTTTGTTTTTATTACCTAATTGCTTGGAAAAAAGGATAAATGAATGGATGAACTCAGCCTCAAAATCTTCACGAATTGAGGGAAAGGATCCCTGCCCCACCTACTCTCAAGATTGTGCAGAGGATCAAATGAGACATATAGACAATGACAAATGGGTCTGACAAATAAAAGTTGTGGTTTTTTTCTTTTTTATTAAAAAAGAATCTTTTATAATTTCCACGGCTGACAGTTTTCTATACCCATGATATAAAGTTGCAAACAGTCAATGATAAGAATCAAGATAGGAAGAATATCCAGAAGTTGATTTAAAATAAAATTGACCCATGGGAAAAAGCAGACATTTTAAGCAGCATTGAACAAAATAAAAATTAAAATAATAAATGCGAACATGAGGTTGGCATATATTCATAAACGAAACTGTCAGTTAATCCAGTAAATATTTATTTCCTTCTGACACATGCACTTATATTCTTTTATGGTATTTGTGGAGGAAATTGGTAATGAGCTTTTTATGGTTTCACAACAAACCAACGAACATGTGAAATGCAGCCACCTAATTAAGGAAGAGTAAATAGTTTCCCATTGTCAAATTTCCCATCCACCTGAATTCCAATCCCAAGTCAGGCCTTGACAAAGACAGTTGAAAGCTATCAATTCACTGTGTGCATCACGTGGTGCTCACATGGAAACCAGATCTACTGACTCGTTAAAGTGCACTGATTATTCCACATTTTGAAAGTGAGAACATATGGGAGCTGTTTTCCCTGTGAGTGTTTCTGCTTCAAAAACAAAGTACATGAAACTGAACAAGTATTTTTCATATCCATTTGCAAATGGAATTCAAAATTCACCAAATTCATTGAACAGGGAATTCAGTAGTAGAAGATGGCCTGTGGTTAACAGGAAAATATGAGAATGTTCTCTCGTGAACTATAACAAATGTATAACACTAATGCAAGGTGTTAATAATCAGGTGGGTTGGGGAAAATACACCAAATGTAAGATATGGTCTGTAGTTAGCAATATTTTGATGATGCTCTTTCATAGTTTGTAACAAATGTTTCACAACAATGCAAGGTGCTGGTGGTGGGGTGATGTATGATGATATATATGTTTGTTTTGTAAGTTCACAACTTTTACTATATGCTTACTGTTTATGTGTGTTCATGCATGAATGATATACTTCAATAAAATTTTATCTTAAAAAAATGCTTCCTTCCCCTCGGGTGAAAGGTTATCTGATATTCAATTCCTGCTTCCTACCTCATTTTATTTCTATTTTCCCTCCTTCCACTAAGTTGTCACTACTTTCACCAAGATAAGCACAGCTAAATTAAAAGTGAGCTATTCTGACCATTCAATTAGTTTGCTGGGTCAATGAAATGTGAGCAGCTGGCCTGAAGCTTCTTGTTTGGCTTGGTTTTCTCTAATTGAGCAGCAGCCGTGGTATTATAAGGACAAGGCCTGAAAGGACACAAGTCTGTCCACAATGAATACAGCAGTCAGGATCCCAGGCAGGAAAGAGAGGCTGCTGAAGGACCAGGAAAGACTGTCTCCTGTCTTTATTCCTGGAGCAGAAACCAAGCTCCGGCATCTAGATGGAAACAGCGTCAGATCTGGGGCTCAAGGGCAGCTTTATGGAATCGATTCATCATTCATGCCAGTGCCCAAATTCCCAACTAACACTGGACTACTTGAAAACTGAGCCGACTCTGAATTATTCAATAATTGTAACATTCACCTAGATTTTAGCCATTACATTATTAATGGGCTTTTTATCCTTTTCCCTTTCTAAGTACTTGACTCTTGCCCTGGCTAGCTTGCGTATCCTGGGGCAAAGATGAGAATTTGTCACTGACATTATGTAAAGGAAAAGAGGACATTGATAATACAGCTTTTGACATGCAGAAATAGTATTGGGCACTAAGACAAGGGCTCTACAGGCCAGGCTATGGTTTTGAGAGTGAGTTTTCCACATCTTTATTTTTCCTTCTTTGGCCTATTGACAACCTAGCCAAAAGGACCCGTTCTAAAGTCTTCTCCCCAGGATAGAGACAGGTCTTTCCACCCATAGCAGGAAGAGCCAGACAGCATGATGTGAGGGGGCTGCAGGAAGGGAAAGAGAGAGGGGAAGAAACAAGAGGTGGAAGTATGTGTCCTACCTCCCCTCTCTGGGCCTCCGCCTGGAGAATTGGGCACTGGGGGGAACAGGCAGACGGGAGCCTCTCAGGGCAATTAGCAGGCGGCCACCCGCAAACGCCTGCATGGGTGCCGGATAAACAAGGTGGAGCCGAGCGCCTGACAAAGGGGGACAAAGAGGTTCAGCTTTCCTAAGGTCCCCAGAGGCTGGGTTCCTCGGTGTCATTCCCAGGCACCAGGAAATGCTGGGATGAATCATATTTTATATTAGAATTCCACATTTGTCTTGGAGTTCCAATTACCATTCTTGTTTATCTCATCTCTGTCTTATCGACTTGTTTTGCATGAGGTAGGAATTAAACTCCTGATTTTCCAGTGAAGTAACCGATGTACAAGTTGGATAAACGATGATTACTTTCCTTGACATCCCAATTTCTGTAATTGACAAGACCATTCATCGAGTCACCCAGGCTTGAATCTACACACTTAGCTTCAGTGCCCGCCTCTCTCTCTGAATTGTAATGGCCTGTAGATCATTTCTCAGTTCTGTAAATGCCCTACCAGACCTTCTGAAATCAGGCTTTGGCCTCCTTCATTCAAAATCAAAGAAAAGCACTGCTTACTAAGTAAGAACCTTTTCTCTAGGTACTTGACATTCAGTAATGAGCAGAATGAAAGTAGTCACTGCATTTACAGGGCTTGATATATTCTCAAGGGTAGACACAAACCAAATAAATATCTAACTAAATATGTCCTTGAAAACTGTCATAAATGCTGTGAAAAGGAAGGGCGGTGTGCCATGATAAAGGGTAAAGGGTAAGGAAATACTTCCCTGAGGAAGCAACATTGATGCAAAATCCAAGGAGTGAGTGGAGTTACCTGGGTGGAGACAGGCTAGTGGTTGGATGGGAGCCTAATACGAAGCCTGAAGGAGGAAATGAGCTCAGAGGGGAATCAAAACATGCCAGCAGGCTCTCCGTGGGACACCGGAGGGGAAAGCTGGGTATAGTGAGGCTGGAAAGGAAGGCAAGGGTCAAATCATGCAGGGACTATTGGCTGTTTTAAGGATTTTGATGCTTATTTAAAGAGCAACAGAAAACCACTATAGAGTTTAAACTGAACAGTGACATTTTGAGGGCTGCAATTTTACAAGATCACTCTGGCTTCGCTGTGGGGAAGAGATGAGAAAGGGTCTGCACTGGTGCAGGGGGAGATAAACTCATCTCTGAGTCAGTGTTTCTCAGCTTGGCTGTATGTGGACATCACCTAGAAAACATTTTGAAGCCTGAGCCTCACCCCCAGAGTCTCATGAAATTCACTGGGGTATGCCCTGGGCATCTCAATTTTTAAAACTTCTCCAGGTGATTCTTATATTCATACCTGGATGGCAAGATTTGTTTGTTTTTCTATCTCTTTACCACCCCTCACCTCTGTCCCCCATATCTATGGTGTATGGCATAATGCATAATGGAATGAAGGAAGGAAGGGAGGGAGGGAGGAAGGAAGGGGGAAGGGAGGAAGGAGGGAGGGGGGAAAGGAGGGAGGGCAGAAATGGACAATCGCGTTTATATATATAAATATATATGTGTGTGTACATATATTCCATTGTTTCCGTTTATACTTCTATTTCTAAATGAAATAGTTTGCCCTTAAAACAATGTCTACTACATTGTAGTACTTTCCATATATGACTTATTGTCTTTCAGAAAAAAAAGGTTCTCGAGATTGAAAACAGGTCCCTTGTGGTAGAGTTTTCCAATTGCTTCAATATCCGTTCTCCCTTTTGGTTTGCTCTATGATAGTACCCTCTAGGTTTCAGAGGTGCACATGGCTGGAGATTACACCTCACAGCTTCCTTGGCAGGTTGTTACAGTGATGAGAAAAAAATTTTGACCAATAGGAGATAATCCAAAGTTACAGATGCAAGTTTTAAGGCGAGTCCTCAGAGACAAACATGGCTGCCTCTTGCCTCCTCTTTTCTGCTGCTAGGGCTAGAACCTAGTCCAGGGTTCGAGAGCCAGCTGCAATATTGCAGGCAGAAGCAAGATGCCATAGGGGGGTGAAGGACCAGGATAGTACTATCAAATGTTTAGCCCGATAGAAAAACACATAATAGCTAGTTCCCCACTAGACAATGAAAATAACTTTCAGTTTTCATACATATAGAAGATAAATATTTGAATGTGCATTTTATTTTAATACCCAATCAGGAAAAGTAACTTTAATTTACTACCGATGTCACATTTTAATGTTCCCCTCAAATATCTAAAATGAGCTATTTTAACATCATTTAACTTTGTGAAGTTTATATGTTTTAGGCAAAGTTAATATACAGAATATTATGTTTTTATTATGAGAATCCTCATATTATTTAATATGAAGTCAGCTGAGCCAGAAGAGCAAATGGGTTTTATAAGCTCTATCCGAGTGTGGTTGTGCGACTTCTTAAAAGGAAATAAGCTACTGCCGAGCATTTGGTACCACTCTGAGGTCACTGTTTGTGGTGTGTGCTGAGCCCAACAACCTAATGCTTCATTTCACCAAATGCCCGTTGACTGCTGGTAACAGATGGATAATGAAAATGCTGTAGCTGCTCTGAAAAAGGAACTCTGGAGGCATTTTCAGGGTACGGTTATTTGTCTTTAAATCAAGAGTATTTAAGAACAAAATTAAAAATATTAAATTAAAATCAGGGTGTGTGAAAAAGAGTGGGTGAGTGTTCACACCAGCTGGCACACTCGGGCCTCCAGTTGTTAAATAAGCTTACGGGACTCCTTTTCATCTCCAAAATGAAAACTGTCCCTGCTGTGCAGAATTAAACGTGTTAATGCAGCGAAGCCCAGTGGACCTCCATATAGAGTGCCTGCAAACTTCTGATACATGCAGGCCAGTGCAGCAGCGGAAAACGCCACGAAGATTTAAGAAGGCGACTTCGGAGTCCCCTTTACCCTTCACCGGAAGCACAAGCGTTGGCAAGCTCAGTAATGTGCCCCAAAGATGTCTGCACCCTCTTCCCTGGAACCTGTGTGTATGTTTCCTTACATGGCAAAGGGACTTTGGAGATGTGGTTAGATAAGGATCTTGAGATGGGGAGACTACCCTGATTATCGGGATAGGCCCAATGTCATCGCAAGGGTCCTTGTAAGAAGGAGGCAGGAGGGACGGCGGCAGAGGAGATGGGGTGAGGGAGGTAGAGGTTGGAGTGATGTGGGGTCACGAGCAAAGAAAGCAGGCAGCCTCTAAAAGGAAAAGGAAAAGAAACATTCTCTCCTAGACCCTCCAAAAGGAGTGCAGATGAGCCAACACCTCCATTTTAACCCCTTTAGACGCATTTCAGACTTCTTACTCGGAACTCTAAGGAAATGCATTTGTATTGTTTGAAGACACTAAGTTGATGGTGATTTGTTACAGCAGCAACAGTTAACTAATTTTCAACAAAAGACATAAAAACTCCAGAATCCAACAACTTGATAATGCAAATATCCAGGGTTGGGGATGCAGGTGGATCTCCACACCGTCTCTTGCCCTTTCCCTTCAGTGATGCACGCCTCCTAATTGCTTCTCCATCTCTCTCCCTCCCTCGTTCTGAATCTGCACATTACATTAATTCATTATCCATCCTCCACTCATTCAGCAAACATTTATCAAGCAAGTCTTATATTTCGGATACTGAGTCAGGGGCACATAGACCTTCTTGACATGGCCACAGCCTACTTCTTCAGCCACATCCCTTGGCACTTCACCTTTGCCTTCTAGGATGCATGCCTGCAAACCTAACTGAGCCAGGAGCACTTTCACTGAAGGCAGCAAATGTTCATTGAGTAGCTCCTCTAAAGCAGAGAGCTGCAAGGACCTGGGACTGCCTGCTGAACAAGACAGACACAGACACTGCCCTCAGGCTGCTTAGAGGTGAAAGGAGGAAATAGACCAGATAATGCAACATAAATGCCACAGAGCTCTGTTTAACAATCTACATAGCTTTGAAATGTAGAAAGCAAAAACTGATATCAATACAAAGATTTGAGAATAAATAACTTGACCATTGGAAGAGTGCAACAAGTATCTCAAGTATCAAGGATTCAAGTGTTTAAATTTTAAGTGAGGATATTGTGTTTGGTTGAACTATGTGCCCCAATGAAGGCATGGTCTTAATCTGCATTCCTGTGGGTGTGAATGTGTTGTAAATAGAGCCTCTTGGAGATGTTATTTTTAGTAAAGGTGTGGCCCAACTGAATGAAAGTGGGTCTTAATCTGGATTACTGGAGACTTTAGAAACAGGACCCAGAAGTCACAAAAAGAAAAGAATGGATATTGCCAAGTGATGGGAGACAAAGATACACGCGAAGTAACCCCAAGGATTGCCAGCAGCCAACACAGAACGTGCAGTATCTGGGAGAAAGCAAGCCTTGCCAAAAGCTTGATTTGGACTTCTTCTAGCCTCAAAACCAGGAGCCAATTGTTAGATCCTGGTTCAATGAGGCTCAGAGACAGATCAAAGTCCAGGTGGAGAGAGTTTATTAGATCGCAGGCACGGAGGGGGTCCGAAGTGAGACTAAAGCCAGATCCACTGACTCGGGTTTTCTCTTAAATAGCCTAGGGGTGGGATATTAGTGAGAACAGTGAAAAAGTATTGACTTTTACCCTGTTGGGAGAGGGTCTTGGGGAGGATGAGCTGTCCATGTTGGAACGCATGTTCTGTCTTTCAGGGACAGAGGGTGGGGGTTTGGGCCATCTGTTATCAGGGCAAAGGAGAATTGTTGGCGCTGGCTGGGGTTTGCGGGCGGATCATTTTGCCAAATGGGGCTAACGCCAATAAATTACTGTTGTTTAGCCCAAACCAATTTGTAGTATTTTTTGATGGATTTATGCTTTATAAATATGCATCAATAAAATTGATTTGTTAAAAAAGCGTTTCTTTTCATCTGTGGCATTAAACCATATTATTTACAAATGTGAAGAGCTGTGGACATGTTTCCCACCCACCAACACAACCATCACTTACTCATATTTTCATGCATTCAAGCGCAAGGAGGGACAGAAGGCACATTTTTTTAGAATATTCCGTGAAAGGAAATTTTAAATCTACCTGTTTTTCTTTTTATTTGCTTTCCCCAAAATTAAGGTAAGCACTTTCTCATTTCACACCAAGCAGAATTGCAGTCTTTCAGTGAAGACATGGATGGAAGTTTCTATAAAATCAAAACGCACCGAAACTACAGAGAAACACTCTTAGTTCGTTCATATTTGAGCGACCAACTGGGAAGGCCCCACTCTGCTGAGTCTCCTTCTGTGTCACAGGCCCACACTGCATCTATCCCCTCCCCAGTGATGTGGTCTGGGGTCCAGCATGGGAAAGGGAACCGGTGAGCAATGACTCTGGCATCCTCGCCAAACTCGAGCTCATTTCTTCTCCAGCAGCGGCATCCCCAAATAACATTTGTGTACTGTGAAAAAGTAACCTTCCACAAATCTGAAATATAAAATTTGGCAGACTTGTGTACCCTTTCTCGCCATGCACAGTATCTGCAGTGCCAAATCAGCCATGGATTTAATTCATAAGAACGGCTGTGCGTCCTTTGCAGCTGCCTCGCGATACACGCGTCGCCGCTGTTGATGACCACCACGTAGCCTCTTCTGCAGTGCAACATTGTCACCACATTTTCAAGTCTGCTTGGGAGTTGCAGGGGCAAAAGACAAATTTTTCAGAGGGCTGGTATTATAAATGGTGTGGCTAAAGCACACAGTCATGAGTGACCCACCAACAATCCCAGTAAACAAGAACTTCCAATTTCTTTTCTTCAAACAGTTGGCTTCAAAACTTGTAGAGAGAACATACCCCAGCCAAGGTGAGGCCAAAGTGAATCCAGGGGAGTCTTAATCCAATATGACTGGTGTCCTTATAAGCAAAGGAAGACTGGACGCAGAGTCAGTTGGAGACCAGAGACAGACAGCCAGGAGAAGGGGACAGGGGTTGAGTTCTGGATGCAGGCAAGCCACCACCAGAAGGCTACAGACCTCAGGCCGACATTTTGATTCTGGACTTCCAGCCTCCAAGTCTGTGAGAACACATTGTACATGTAGCTATTATGATTATTTGTAAACAACCGGCTGCTCACTGAGCCCCACAGGGAACAAGATGGTTCCTGCCCTGGAGGAGCTCATGGTCTAGCTGAGGAGAAAAGACCAAAAACATATGACTCCATAGGAAACAGGAGAGGAGGAGGGAGGAGGACAACAGATGCTCATCATTTGCAAACATTATGGTTCACGGTTTTAATATTAAGCCATTCAAAAGGCCCATGGAATTAGTTTCCTAGTGCTATGTAAGAAAGCACCACAAGTTAGTGGCTTAAAACAACCTAAATGTATAATCTTAGTTCTGGAGGTCAGAAATCTAAACTGGGTTAAGGCCCACATTCCTTCCAGGGTCCTAGAGGAGAATCCAGTTTCTGGCTTTCTCCAGATCCCAGAGGCTGCCAGCATTCCTTGGTTCATGGCCCCACCTCATTTCAACCTCTGCTTCTACCATCCCATCTCCTTATCTGACATTCTGCTTCCTTCCATCCCTTAGAAGGATCTTTGGGTTTATACTGGGCCTATCTGGATAATCCGGGATAATCTCAACTCAAAATCCCAAATTTAATCACGTGTGCAAGATCTCTTTTCATACTCACAGGCTTTGTATTAGTCAGCCAAGGGGTGCTGACGCAAAGTACCAAAAATCTGTTGGCTTTTAAAAAGGGTATTGATTTGGGGTAAATGCTTACAGTTACAAGGCCCTAAAGAGTCCAAGTCAAGGTATCATAAGAGGTACTTCCTCACCCAAGGCTCCATGGGTCCCAGCTTCTTCTGATCTCAGCTGTAGGCTGGCATAGGGCTCATTTCTCTTCCTCTGGGGCTCATTTCTTTCTGGGCTCAGGTGCTCTGGTTGCTTCACAAAGTCAGCTGTAAACTATCAGGCTCATCTCTCTTCCCGGGGCCACAGGATCCTCTGTGTATCACCTCTGTTTATCTACTTCTCTGTGCTTGACTGAGTGTCCATTTATACAGTCCACCTAGGTGGCAGGGACTCAACTCTGCACACCCTAATGACATGGTTGAATCAAAGCCCTAATCTTGATTTAATCAAGTAAGCATAAAGCCTTTGAATTTATTAACTCTATCAAAGGGGATCATGCTCAGAAAAACAGACCAGTTTACAATCATAATCAATATCTCTTTTTGGAATTCATAATAATATCAAACTGCCACAGTCTCCAAGGATTAGGCCATGGACATCTTTGGGGGGAGCTGCATTATTCTGCCTACCACACCCATAACGTGTGATAATGTTGTAATTGTGGTGAGAAATAATCTGAACCCAGGATACACCAAAAGCTGGCACACAGCCATGAGTCACTGCCCCAGGGCAGCTGACCAATCACCAGCAGCCCCTGCTCAGCATGGCTTTGTTCATCTGGACGCCTGGGGTCCCCTAAAGTGAAGTTTTAAAACTAGTTTCTTAATGGAAAACCAGCTCCCTAATGAGGGAGGTACAATAAAAGTGAAGTTTAAGAAGGTGATGATGTTTGATAGAAAGCAAAAGTTTTCGAGGCATTTTCAGTTATCCGGGTTATTGCACAGAAGAACTTACATGCTATAATAGTAGTCATACATTTTATTATAATTTTTTTTAATGAAGGGACACTTGTCATGCCTTGTATAAAATTACCCAGCCAGCATTCCAAGTGTACAGAGCAGTTGTTAAGAGGATTTTAGTTATATAGTTCTAGTGTCTCAGAACTTAACTAGTGGTATAGCATTAGGTAAGTAGTTGCTAAAGCTCAGTTTCCTCGACTGTAAGAGTTGGAAATAATACCTTCCCATAGGGTTATTGGGACATTTAAACATATAATGCATATGAAGCACTTAGCCCAGGCCCAAGAGAGCAAGTGAAGACTTGACTGCTATTGTTATTCTCAATACTATCATTTTTACTATAATTCAAGCAACCTAAGGCATAAGGTGACAACACTGTGTTATAGGTAAAAGTGCAGTGACAGAAGAATATAAATAAAAGCAAACTGAACACTGTCAGCAAGCAAAGCCCTAGGGGCATGGCCAAGAGGGCCATGAAGTTGGAGGCCACTCACCCATGAATGCCTGGCCACAGGCGGTGCAGGCGCATGCTCAGACCAACTGGGCTAAGTCTTGCGCTACCTCTGAAATTCTATCCTTTCTGAATATTTTCTCTAAGGTCAGCATACAGCAGTGGACATTTGATTAGACAAACTCAGAAGTCAGTCAATCCAAATTCGACTTCACCTGTGTAGATGTGAACCTTTCATCCCAACAACCAGAGCATGATAAAGAGCCTCTGGTCTCCCAAGGCCTCCCAGTCTCGCCTGTGGGGAGAGGTGAGTGGGTTGAGATAGACACAAGGCGTTTGTGAGAAATGCTGATGTTAACAAATGCTGTGGGACTACAGGAGGAGGTGCAGAAAAAATTGATCCCAACAATGGAACCAGTAAGGTTTGGGAAGAGGAAAGTTTGTACTGAGTCTTGAAGGAGTTGGGAAAAGGGAATTTGCAGAAGAAAGCCGTAGAACCAAGGTACAAGGTGGGAAAGCCTTTGCTAGGCACAGAATGGGCGATAAAATAGGAAGGTGCATTAGGGGGCTTGGAATGCCAGACTCGGTGTGTATCTGATCTACACACACTGGGACAAAACTCTTGAGCAACGGCACTGCAATATTTGTGTTTTTAAGAAAGGCAAAACTAGCAGCAGCACCTTGATGAACTCACTGAGCTTCCTCAGTTTCTATGTCAGCAAACATCTCTCAACTACACAAAGATTTGTCTGAGAAAAATAAGATCCATGCCCATTGCCTGACCTTTTCAAGAAACTACTGTATAAATTCAGTATATGACTATATTACCCCTGTTCAATTAAAAAAAAAAAAGTATTGATTTTTAGCAGTGAAAACCAGTCCCTGAAGACTCAAAACTAAAATCAAGACTGCTTCTACAAACTTTAATCCTTGTCATGGGACTTGTTCAGATTCACAAAAGACTTATTTGCTGTGGCATAAATAAATGGCAATGGATGTCACATGTGCTCTCAAGAACACTGAGCCATTCTGTTAAGATAAAATCTGTAGCCACTGGCTATTTTTGTTGAGCACTTGGGTTGAGTTGGTCCTTCAAAGTAAAGAACTGGACCAGGTTAACTTCTATTCCATTGTTTCCAGGCTCTGCCTAGTTACTGACTTCTGGTCCTGGTTTAAGACCTCAATTTTCAGTGACTGCTTTGTGTCAGTTAAAGCTAGAAGCAATGACCAAGAGGTACAAAAAGCTATCCAGGGTTCCTATCCAAGTACGAGATAGAGGGAAAAGACCAGGAAAAAAGAATGGGCCTGTTTGGAATCATGAACTGCCAGATGTCACAAGTTAAACACGTAGAGTTTGGTCTAAATTTGAATGTCCTAATAGCAGCATTATAACATAGATGCTACTGTTATTATGGCCATTTTTACAAACAAGGAAACTGAGGCACAAAACGGTTAAGTAATAAGTATCATCCCCAACCAAAGACACACAGCGAGTAAATGGCAGAGCTGGGATTCCAACCCAGGCGGTGTGCCCCAGGTCTGATCTGGAGGACTAAATGAGTTTCAAAAGAATCTCCGGCAGATGGATACCAAACGCACACAAGGCCCATGGCCCGAGGCCAGGACACCAGGGCTGGCCACTGCTCCCACTCCCACCCATACCTGCCCAGGGGCCGGCTCAAAGACAGAGACCCCATCCAAACTCCAGCCCCACGCAGGGCCCGGGGCCTATTCCCCATCTCCGCAGCCCACAGGCCCTGGCACACCGTGGGACCTCATCCCCTCCTCCCGATTTGTGGTATTTTTGATAGCAGCTCAGGCAAAATAAGATATAGAAATCTTAAATAATATAGTTAAGATGGATTTAGGAGACATCTTTGGAACTTTATATCCATTCTTATTATTTGATATGGATTCTTCTCAAACACGCTTACCTAAAATTTGAATATATTTGGGCCACAAAAAAAAATCTCGATACATTCTACTACACATATATTTAGGCAATATTAACAGATTTCCAAGTAAAATTTTAAATAATAACAACCAAAAAGTCATGACCAATAAATAATCTCTCACTGTATGTATCCTGCTGATGCTCTAATACATTCCCACAAACATGATGGCTTAAAACAATAAAATTTACTATCTTACATTTTTCTGGAAGCTAGAAGTCCAGAATGTGTCTCACAGAGCTAAAATCGAATCAAGGTGTCAACAGGACTGCATTCCTTTTGGCGGCACTGAGGAACAATTTGTTTCCATGTCTTTTCCAGCTTTGAGGTCCCCTCTTTCCTTTCCTCCATCTTCAAAGCCAGAAGTGACTGGCTGAGTCTGTCCCACAGTGCATCAGTCCAGCACTGACTCTCCTGCCTCCATCTCCCACTTATAAGGATCCTTGTAATTATATTGGGCTTGAGAAGCTAATCCATGATAATCCCATCCCAAGATCTTTAATTCTCTTTTGTCATGTAAGGTGCCATATTGCCAGGTTCTGGGAATTAGGATGCAGACATCTTTGGGGGATTATTTTGCCTACCACACTCAATTTCTATGTAACTTGTATATTACAGACAATAGCATAACTAAAATAAAAACTATTTGGAGGGAAACATCAATGAGTGTAAAACATATTAAACCCCGCAAAGCCACAAGAACATGAAATTTTAGAACTGTAAAATAATTTATGAGAAAAAAAGGGTAAAAAATGAAATTAAACATTGAACAAAAGATGCCAAAAGAGTGTTGAGGGTTAAATTAATCTAGAAGGTACTATATCAATGCTAAGGATCAATTATAGGGGGTATGGGATGTTTTCTATTGGAATAAGGAATATGTTCTAAAATTGACTCAAGCAATGACAGCACAACTCTGTGATGACACAGACCCACTGAGTGTGCACTTTGGTGGAGTGTACAAGGCAAGGGACTACATAACACAGTGAACCATGTGATGGATGGTGGACATGGTTAACAATGCAAATATGAGAGGTTCTCTCATTAACTATGACAAATTTACAATGCTAATAAATGGTGTTAATAATAGTGTGGTTTATGGAAAAAATACACCAGATATAAACTTTGGACCATAGTAGCAGGAATATTTTGATGATGTTCTTTTATAATTTGTAACAAATGTTCCACAACAATGGAAGGTGTTGGCGGTGAGGTGATATATGGAAATTCTGCATGTTATGCATGATTGTATTGTAAGCTCACAACTTCTCTAATAAATTTTTTTAAAAAACTAATAAGAAGTGCTCAGACACCTGAAAAAAAAAAGGCAGAAAAGACACCAAAAGAATATTAAAGGTTAATCTATAACAAAGAAGCAACAAATAAAATACAAAAACAACAAAAAAGGAGCATTGATCAACTAAACCAATAGCTGTATCTTGAAAAGACCAATCCAATACACAGAACTTTGTCAATCTTGATCAAGAAGCATAAAGACATGTATCAGGTTTGATTAAAAAAAAAACCCAGAATCACTAGGAACTCTTTTTACATTTACAATTACATCTGTACCTATATCTGTATCTACATCAAATACTGTATTTATTACAGGCATTTGACTTTATACAATTGCAGGAGCTGGTTACACATGCTCTGTGAGAATGTGGTCTCAGTACCCAGGCAAGCAGTCAGGAAAGGAAGATGGATATAAAATGGAAGAAGCAAGGACAAGCTGAATTCTAGGAGGCTGAGTTATAACCCATAAGAACAAAATGAAACTTGTATTGGTCTCTCACCATCTCCAAGTCTCCAACTTTGATGATGGAGGTGTCCTGCAGGAGAAGCTAGACCACAGTCACACACGCACAGCTAAACACACATCTGACCCAGGTATCAGAGAAGCTGAAGCAGATCTGGCTGGAGCTGGAGGAGCCTTGGGCCCCAGTCCTGCCCCACATCAAGCAGGTGAGCCAGCATATGAGTTTCACCACCCATGAGATAAGAGAGAGCCCAGTGCCCTGTATGACCACTGGAAAGCAGAGGAATATATCCACTCCTTCACATGTTCCTTCTGAATCTCATACAAAGTATCTCTGTGGCCCATGCTAACCTGTAACTATGGCTGGAGTACTGGAGTTCTAGCCTAGCTAAACCGACAGAATACAGATCCACCACACACACGTAAAATCAATAGCAGCAAGAAAGGTATATGCACCGTGTGTACAGAGGGCACATATATACCAACATTTTTTTAAAGCTTCAACAATTAAAGATATGGTTGATTTTCCAGAAAGCAAAATTTGCAATATAAAGTTCAGAAAAAGGAAGAGGAGTTGAAAATAAATAATAATTATAAGGAAATTATAGCTCAAGATATACTCATGCAAAGACAACAAACTCAGATGTTTTTAAACAAATACCACCAGATCATTAGGAAATAGATAATGTCTATATTAAATAAATTATTCTGAAGCACAGAAAAATTTGCCGTTTCTGATTAATTTTGTCTTGATGCTAAAACTGGGTAAGAAACATGTACAAAAGAGAAAACTATAGGTCAATTTCACTTAAAAAACATACATACAGAATTCTTATTTCGCAAATCAAGACCAATGTTTCTATAGAGTATTAAAAAATAATAACAGAGTATCCAGACCAATTAGGTTGTTTCTAGAAATTCAAGGACAATGAAAATTAGAAAATTAAGTAATAATGTATATAAAGAGATTAAGTAAAGGAAACCATATGATCACATTTTCATCTAAATAGAAGCAATTAAAAATGTCTATTCCATTATATGTATGTATGTGAATATCTGTATTTTGGTAAAATATCTGTGCCAGGTACTTTTAGAAAAATATGATACTTACAGTAAAAGATAAACGTTTTCAATAATATCAGAAACAAGACAAAAATACCTACTATTAATATTGGAAGTCTCTGCGATTTCAATGGGGTAAGACACTCACTGGAAGGGAAAAAAAAGAATCTCTATTTGCATAAAGGATGTTACTCACTAAATCTTAGGTTATTGCTGGCAAACACTTGTAGTAATAGGCATTATAATTTCCTAGGCTCCAAGCTCTGCCACTTGCAATTTATATGACCTTGGATAAGTTTCTTAACCTCTCAGTGGCCTCATTTCTTCACCTATAAAATGGAGAGAATAACCATCTCTTTCATAGAGATGCTACAAAGAGCACAAAAATTAATATTTATAAAGTGCTTAAGATAAAGACTACATACAATAAAGACTGTAAAGGTATTTGCTATCATTAAGGTGATTACATAAAAAAATCCACCTACAAAAATATTTAAAGCAAAAGTTTTGACACATATTAGTAACAGCACTATGTATAGTAATTATTTTTTAATACTCCATTTACTATAGCAATAAGAAAGTGGAGGAGGAGGAGGAGAACCTATAAAATGCCTGGGAATGAATTTAACAAGAAATACACAAGATATTCCAAGAAATCTATACAACTTTACATAGGGTATAAAATAAGACATAATTAAATCAAAAGATACATACTATTCTTATATGGGACAACTTTTATTATAAAGATGTCAATCAAAATCAATCCAAATTCCCAAAGGATTTTTTAAACAAAAATATGTAAATATTCATCTGATAAAGAGTCTGCTTGATAATAACTTTGGTAGATATCACCAGTGCTTCAATTTCTCATTCCTGCTTTTCCCAATTATCTTGCAATTATCTTCCTATAAACACGTTCTAGCTAATGGAGAGTGGGAAGCAGTGATATGCTCACTTCCATACTGAAGCGACAAAAGCCCACTGCCTGATCCTCTTTTATCTCTTTTCCTGCAATAGTAAGCTGAAAGCTACATGCTGCAAAGTTGACACTACAAGATGGAAAGTAACTGGATTCTGAGTCATTGCTTTGAATGAAACTTTTTGGGAGAGTTAGTGTACTTATAGAAAACTTTAAGTGAATGAGAAATAAATTTGTCATGTTTTAGGACACAACTTAGTCTATTATTAGTTTAAGATGCCACTTACACTACCATATATCCAAGCATTATCTAAAGCTATAGTGACACTGGATAGCTGTAGTCCAATATCTTTTTCAGAGACGTGATTATGCTTTGATTCTGCAAGATAAAGATGTGTGATTACAGGTGCTAAGTTTGAGGGTCCAATGTTTGAAATATTTCCCTAAATGAAAATGCATAGAGTGTGAGTATAACCTCTTTGGGGTAATGCTATTGGCCCTAAGTGTAAAACATTTGATGCACAGTAAAATTTCCACTTTTTTTCAGATCCTGCAGGAGTCCACACTACAGACAGCCTTACATGCCATCACAGAACTAGAGAGCAAAGAAAAGCTGTTTTGAGTTACATTGCATCTTTGCTGCCCTATATACCTCCCTATATCCAGGACGTTTTGGTATCCTTGGCTAATTGAATGAGGAACTTGAAGTGTGTGTGTGTGCTTATGAGTGTGTGTTCTTCTTACCCATTCGTAATACTGAATGCTGGGCTTTTTCCTAAGGATATTTCCTTAGAAACAATGCAAGATATGGATGATTAAATGACAGAAAATGTGAAAAGGAAAAACTTCTGTCAACTAAGAATGCAACATCTAGTGAAAATATCTTTCAAAGATCAAACCAAAACAAAGACATTTTTCAGAAAACAGTAGCTGAAAGAATTTGTTATCTACAGATCTGTACTACAAGGAATGTTAAATTAAGTTCTTTAGGTGAAAGGAAAATGACACCAAATGGAAACTCAGATCTACCAAAGGTGGAAGGAAACTATTTTAGTTTCCCAACTCTTAAAATAAATGCCATGCAATGTGTTGGCTTAACAACAGGAATTTATTGGCTCAGTTTCAGAGGTTAGAAGGTTTACTTCCTCCTGGAGTTGATATCTTCTGGATGGAAGGTAACCTTTGGGGTCCCTTGGCTTTTCCATCACATGGTGATGCACATGGAGATGTTTATTCTTTCTCCAGGTTCCATTTATTTATGACTTCTGGCTGCTCTACATGACTTCACTCTCCATCTGACTTTCATTCTACTTATAAAGTACTCCAGTAATAGGATTCACTCCCAACCTGATTCAGATGGAGTGAATCTTAACTGAAATAACATCTTGAAAAGATCTCATTTACAACAGGTCCACACCAACCACAGACCAACCACATGTTCAAATTGAAGTACAAAATTCAATCTACTTAAAATTCCAAAAATTGTAATATATGATGTTATAATGTGAAATATGATTTTTCTCATTTTCAAATTCCTTAAAAGATAATTAACTGTTTAAAGTAAAAATGACAATGACTGTGAGTTTTGTGACATATGTAAAAGTAAAATGTTTGACAATAGAATACAAAAAAAAGGAAGTAGAAAAATGAACGTGTACTGATGTAAGGTCCTTACAATATGTATATATGCATAAAGAAGCAAAATATCATTTGAAGATACATATGAAACGTTAAAGGTGCATATCATAAATCTTATAGTAATTTGAAAAAATAAGCAAAAAGGTATGCTCACAAGCCAATAATAAAGAAAAATGGAATATTTAAAAATATAACCCCAAAGAAGATATGAAAAGAGGAAACAAGGGGGAAACAAAGAACAGATAAAATAAATAGAAAACAAATAGTAAGATGGTAACCATAAACCCAACCATATTAATAATTACATTAAATGTTAATAGTCTAAACACCCCCAATTTAAAAAACAGAGATTCTCAGATTGGGTAAGAAGCAGGACCCAATGATATACTGCTGTTATCTACAATTAATGCACTATAAAAATAAAAGCAATTACTTTAAAAGTAAAATGCTGGGAAAAGATGCACTGTACAAACATTAATCAAAGGAAAATTGGAGTCTCTATATTAATATCATTTAAAGTAGACCTTAGGGCAAGAAATATAAAAAATAAAGAACAAAGTTCAGTTTGTCAAGAAGAATTAACAATATTATATGGTTATGCACATAGCCATAACATTTTCATAGCCTGAAGTAAAAATTAGTAGAGCTGAAAAGAGAAATAAACAAACCTACAGTTATAGTTGTAGATTATAACACCCTTTAGTCATTCATTGCTATAACGCATAGAAAATTAAGAAAATAGTGAATGCTACTACTGAACAATTTGACTTTGCTGATAGTTACAGAACATTCCACCCAAAAAGGAGCAGAATACATCAACTTTCAAGTGCTTAAGAACATTCACCAAGGTAGATCATATGCTTGGCCATAAAACAAGACCCAGTAATTTGGAAGCACTGAAATCATACAAAGTATGTTAGTGGGCCACAACAGAATTAAACTATATGTGTATAACATAAAAAGACATCTTAAAAAATCCCCAAATATTTGGAAATCAAACAACACACTATTATGTAAGATATGGGTTAAAGAAAAAGCCACAAGATAGATTAGAAAATACTGAAAGAAATGATAAAGAACACACCATGTATCAAAATTTAAAATTTATGGGATGCTGCTAAATATTACTTAGTAGAAAATTTACCATTTTCAGTACTAGTATCAGAAAAACAGATAACAAAATTATTGATCTAAGTTTTTTCTTTAAGCTAGGAAGGACAAATTAAATCTAAACTATGAGAAAGGGGAAATTATAAAGATAAGAGTGGAAATATGATTCTTTTACTCCTTTTATTTGAACCTATAATTAGTACTACACTCATTAAATATATGTCTCTGAGACATAAATATTCGGTATGTTCTTATGCCAGTTGAACCCTGAATCTCAGAAGAGTTGCAGCCAACACTTACTCTCCAGTTCATCAGACTCACCCAGGACAATGAATAAAATGATGATTATGGACAACCCCATCTCAAAACACAGAGAGTATCTACAACTGCAAGTACAACATTTCCTTCCATGTGCCCCATAAGATCTAAGCCCCCTCTCAATCTGAAGCAGAGCAGACATCATCATCACAAAATCCTCAAGATAGGGGAGTGAATAAACATAAGGGGGAAAAGCAACAATGGACCAAAGTAAACTTATTATTATTGTAGTAATGGAAGAACTTGTAACATTGGTATAAAGATAGTGGTTACCAGAGGTTTTGAGGGGAGAGGGAGGGGATAATAGGTGGAACACAGGGCATTTTTAGGGTAGTGGAATTGTTCTGTATGATATTGCAATGACAGATACAGGCTATTATACATTTTGTCAAAACCTATTAAGTTGTGTGTTGCAAAATGTAAACCATAAGGTAAACTATAGACCTTGGTAGGTAGCAATGCTTCAATATTTATTCATCAATTGTAACAAATGGGGAAATTCATGTGGCTCAAGTGATTGGGCTCCTGTCTACCATATGGGAGGTCCAGGGTTCATTTCCCGGGGCCTCCTGGTGAAAGGCAAGCTGGCCCGCACGTTGACTGGCCCAAGGGGAGAGCTGGCCCACGCAGAGTACTGACCTGTGTGGAGTGCTAGCTTATGCAGGAATGCTGGCCCACACAGAAAGCTGGCACAGCAAGATGATGCAACAAAAAGAGACACAGAGAAGAGACAATAAGAGAAGCAGCAGACCAGGGGGCTGAGGTGGCACAAGAGATTAAGCACCTCTCTCCCACTCCGGAAGGTCCCAGGATTGGTTCCTGGTGCCACCTAAAAGTGAAGACAAGCAGACACAGAAGAACACACAGAGAGCAGACAGCAAGTGCAAAACAATGGGGGGTGGGGGAAGAAATAAATCTTTAAAAAAAATTGTAACAAATGTACCACACTATTGTAAGATGTTATTAATAGGGGAAAATGTGGGAGGGGGAGGGGATAGGGTATATGGGAATCCCTTATACTTTCAATGTAGATTTTCTGTAATCTAAAGCCTCTAATTTAAAGATAAGATTTATATATATATATATATGTACATATACATATATATATATATATATATAAGTGATGCTGGGACAACTGGATAGCTTCATGAGAAAAAAAATGACCATTATGACATACCATATGCAAAAACTAACTTGCATTGGGTAATAGACCAAAGTTATAATTATAGAACCTTTTAAAAAAAAAAACTTAGAAGAAAATCTTCATGACTTTAGAATAGACAAATATTCCATAGTCAGAATAAAAATAACAAAAAAACAAAGTGACTTCATCAACAATGAAAATGCCTGTTCATCAAAAGTTATTTTTAAAAAATCCAGAGGGAGCTCCAGAATGAGAGAAATATTTACAATGCATATATCTGACAAAGGACTTGGATAGAAAATATATAAAGAATTTATACAGCTCAATAATAAAAAGACAAACAACCAAAAGTTAAGAATATGTGCAAAATACTTGAGCAAGCAACCAAAAGAAAATACACAACTGACCAATAAGTGAATGAAAATGTGCTATTTTTATCATAAGAGGAATTCAAATTCAAAATAAGGTTGTAGAGATAGTGGATTCCCATTCATTGCTATTAGGAAGGTAAAATGGTTTAACTATGTTGGAAAACATCTTGGTAGATTCTCATAAAATTATACTAATACTTTCCATATTGGCAAGTAATTCTATTTCCAGGTATTTACTCAAGAAAAATGAAAATATTTTCTCATAAAATCAAGTACACAAATATCCATACCAATTTTACTTATGAGAGTAAAAAATTGGAAACAATCCAAATGTCCATCAACAGAAGAATGGGTGAACACATTCTATCATATCAATACAGTGGAATGATAATAGGCAGTAAAAAAATATTTATCATAGAAACATCATACATTTTTCTTGTGATAACAGTTTCATGAGTAAACACATTTGCCAAAATTCATTTAATTGTGTGAATTTTAGTTTATATAAATTATATTGCAAACAAGTAGATTTAATTTTTTTAATGCCAAAAGTTTTAATCAGGGAGGAGGGTAATGAGAAAGTTGATTGCTTTCTACTTACTTATGGGAAGAGAAATCAACAAATGAAGGCTGAGATACTTTAGTGTATCAAAAAGGAGGAAAGTCATTCAAGACAATAACAGGTCCTATCAAATGGCACTGGAGCAGATATGGAAGGACAGCCATTGGTTAAAGATAGGGCAATATGAACATCAAAATGAATAATTATTTAATATTTCTAAAACAGTTGGGGCTTCTGGTCGACCAAGATGGCAGCATAACATATTCCAGGATGCTGTTCCCCTACGGAATCTTTGAACAAGTAGCAAAAACTGGCAGATTCATCTTCCTCAGAATGCTGGGAAATAGTTAAAGGTTTGAAGTAACTGGGCAAGTGCCAAATCAAGAAACCACAGCTTTAAAAAAAATGTTAGGATAAACTTGCGTCCTTGCTGTCCCTACCCCTCCCCCTCCTCAGACTTGCAGTCCTATTATGGGTCCCTGGACCTACTATTCTGGAGGGAGCAAAGTAAACCCTACTGCATAATACCATGCCCATATGTCATTGAAATCTAATGGGTGGCAGTCTGAAAGTCTAAACCAGGAAATTCCTCTTCAGCTCTTCCTCCCAGAACTTGCTTAACAGGAAGTATCAGCTTGTTGGACAGATAAAGCAGTGTAAGACACTATTAATTCAAAGTCAATTTCATAGGGTCAAGATGGAGCATTTGAATTCCTATAAATGGGGGAATTCCTCAGGCCACAAGCAAGCTTGTGCCCAGGAAAATATGCAGACCAGAAAAGACAGAGAGGACCTTGAATTTCACATTCACCTCAGGCCCATCTGCTTGACAGGAGGGCTAAGATCTGAAGGGCAGCAACAGCCAATGCAGAACCAATTTGCTAAGAGGGTGTAAGGTATTTGTTTGTTTTTTTATAATATACATAAGCAATAAGTGTATAGCAATAGTTGTGAACTTATAAAACAAACATACATAACATCATACAGGGCTCTCATACCTCACCCTACCACCAATACCTTGCATTGCTGTGAAACATTTTTAACTAATGATTAAAGAGCATCCTCAAAATACTACTACTAACCAAAGTATTTTCCCCCAACCCACCCTATTATTACTATTATTATTACATCATTTATACATAAACATACATAAACAATTAGTGTATAGTAAAAGTTGTGAACTCACAAAGCAAACATTCATAACATCATACAGGGGTCCCATATGTCAACCCTCCACCAACACCTTGCATTGTCGTGAGACATTTGTTACAAATTATGAAAGAATATTGTCAAAATCTTACTATTAATTATAGTCCTTATCTTCAATTTGGTGTATTTTTCCCCCAACACACCCTATTATTATTTTTTAAATATATTTTTATGACAGAAGTTGTAAACTTACAAAACAATCATGCGCATGTGCAGAATTCCCAAATGACACCCCTCTATGAACACATCACACTGTGGTGGAACACTTGTTACAGATTATGAGATAATATCATCTGATTATTACTAGGTCCACAGCATACATGTGGCACACATTTTCCATACTCCCCCATTATCAACACAGTACATCTTTGGCATAGATACAAGAATATTACATTATTACTTTTAACCACAGTCCATAGGTCACTCCAGCTGTATTTTCCCCATGCTTCTTCACATTCCCACCACCCTGCAATAGTGATGTACATCTGCTCTTGCTCACAAAGGACACTCTTGTATCTGTACCATCAACAACTATTCTCATCCACCTCCGGGTTTACTGTGTTATTCAGTGCCTAGATTATTCTCTAGCATTCTGTCTATTGGCATTTACATCCCTAGATTACCATTTTCAGCCACATCCCCATTTATAAACCAGCTGTTACTCACTATAATGTGTTACCATGAACTCTGTCCATTTATATACTTTTACAGTAAAGCTAATTAAAACTTCTACACACATTGAATATCAGTAGTCCATCTCAGTCCTCCTCCAATCTCCTTTAAGAATGTCCACCTACCACTAGGTTTTGAAGGTATTTTCCTACATTTTCTTCTAGAAGCTTTATGGTTCTTGCTTTTATATTTAGTTTTTTTTATTCATTTTGAGTTAATTTTTGTTTAAGGTGTGAGACAGGGGTTCTCTTTCCTTTTGGCTATGGATATCCAGTTCTCTCAGCACCATTTGTTGAATGTTCTGGCCGAGCTGGGTGGGTTTGACAGGCTAGTCAAAAATCACTTGACCACAGAAGTGAGGGTCTGTTTTTTAACCATCAATTTGGTTCCATTGCTCTATGTGTCTGTCCCTATGCCAGTAGCATGCTGTTTTTACCACTGTAGCTAGGTAATATGACTTAAAGTCCGGAAATGAGAGTCTTCCAGCTCTGCTTTTCCTTTCCAAGATGTTTCCAGCTATTCAGAACCCCTCACCCCTTCAAATAAACTTGATAATCATGTTTTCCATTTATTTAAAAAATGATGGTGGAATTTTTATTGGGATTGCACTGAATCTGTATGTCAATTTGAGTAGAATTGGCATCGCAATGATATTTAGTCTTCCAGTCTGTGAGCATGTAATGTTCTTTCAATCATTTAGGTCTTCTTTTGATTTCTCCTAACAGTGAGTTGTAGTTTTCTGAACACAAGTGTTCCACATCGTTGGTAGAGTCTATCCTGAATATTTGGGTTTGATCTGCCATATTTTATTTTCAGCACTCTTTTGACACTTTTAGTTGCTTTTATTGTTATAATCTTCATTTCTAGACTCTCTTCCAAGCCTCTCTCTCCTGTCTTTTCTTTTCAGGCTGTAGCACACCCTTTAGTATTTCCTGCAAAGCAGGTCTCTTGGTTACAAACTCACTCAGTTTCTGTTTATCTGGGAAAATCCTAAACTCACCCTCATTTTTGAAAGACAATCTTGCAGGATATAAGATTCTCAGCTGGAAGTTTTTCTCTTGCAGTATCTTAACTATATCATATCACTGTCTTCTTGCCTCCATGGTTTCTGGTGAGAAATCAGCACTTAATCTTATTGGGTATCTCTTATATGTTATGCATTCCTTTTCTCTTGCTGCTCTCAGAATTCTTTCTTTGTCTTTGGCATTTGACATTCCAATTAGCATGTGTCTCAGAGTTGGTCTATTTGGTTTTTTTTTTGGATGGGAGTACATCGTGTTTCTCGAACATGGATATCTATGACCTTCAAGAGGGTTGGGAAATTTTCTACCATTATTTCTTCAAATATTCCTTCTGCCCTTTTTCCCTTTTCTTCTCCTTCTGGGACACCCATGACATGTATGTTTGCACGTCTCTTGCTGTTGTTTAGTTCCCTGAGACCTTGTTCAAGTTTTTCCAATCTTTTCTTCATCTGTTCCTTTGTATGTTCACTTTCAGAGGCCATTTCTTCAAGCTCACCAATCCTTTCTTCTGCCTCCTCAAATCTGCTATTATATGATTCCAGTGTATTTTTAATTTCATTTATTGCACTTTCATTCCCATAAGATCTGCTATTTTTCTGTGTATGCTTTCAAATTCTTTGTGCTCATCCAATGTCTTCTTAATATCCTTAATTTCTTTAGCCATCTCATTGAATTTATTAAGGAGATTGCTTGAACATCTACGATTAGTTGTCTCAACTCCTTTATGTCATCTGGAGGCTTATCTTGTTCCTTTAACTGGGCCATATCATCCTGTTTCTTGGTGTGGATTGTAATTTTTTGTTGGTATCTTGGCATCTGGCTTACTAGAGTATTTATTCTGAGTGCAGTTTTTCTCTTTAGTTTACAGCTTCCTGCCCTTTCTCCCTTGCTGGTCGTGTAGTAGGAGCCAAGGATATAGTTGGTGCTATAAGCTGTGGAGGCTCAAGATGCCCTCAGTGGCCCAAGGACCAATGAAGCTTCTCCCAACTTTCTCCTTTGCCAGGGGTAGGGACAGAGCCACAGCTGTGTGGAATAATCCAACTCATGCAGGCCTAGACTGTAGTTGCTCGGAGAGACTGATGAAGCTTCATGCCCCTTTCTCCCCTGCCTGGGGTGGGGATGGAGCTGCAGGTGTGGGCAGCAATCTATGCAGTGCAGGTCCAAGATGACCACAGTTACCCTGGTTGCATTCTGATTATTCAGTTTGTGCCAGCTAAATGTACCTGCAGTTATCTGGATAGGCAGGTGCAGGGCCCACCAACTTCCTCCCTGCTAGAGGTGGGGCTGAAGCCTAGGCTAGGGCTAAAGGGCAATCTGGGTGAAAGAAACGGGTCTCTACTGTCACTGTGATTTTCAGTCAGCCCGGCTTCCCCTCATGCTAGGGGTGAAATCAAAATGGCAGCTACTGGCCTCCTTCTGACTTGGACAGGCTCAAATTTTAGCTGTCCTTAGACTTATAATTTAGCCAGCTGAATTCACTAATCAGTAGCTGAAATCAGTGGCCAACAATCTCCTCCTCCCCCATTTTTGGGAAATGGAGCTTCCAATTCCTGCCACAGAATAGCTTGCGCTGCCAAAGTAGGATCATCACCGGCCTCCGAGGCGTGGCCTGTAGTTTCCCAGAGAGGTTGTCGCAGGTACCCCCAGCTTTCTCTCTGCCCCACTTGGGTCTGGGTCTTAGGCTACAGTGGCAGTCTGATACAGATGGAAAGAAGTCGGTCCCTACCAGCACTGTGATTGTCAGTCAGCCCCCTTTCCCCTCGTGTCAGGCACGGAGTTAAGATTGTGGCTACCGGCCTCTTTCTGACTTGGACAGGCTCAAACTTTAGCTGTTCTTAGGATTATACCATAGCCTGCCAAATTTACTAATTAATAGGTGAAGTTAAATTGGTGCCCAACCATCTCTTCTTCCACCGTTTTTGGGAAGTGGAGCTTCCAATTCCAGCTGCGGAACAGCTTCTGAGGCGGCTTGTGCCTCCAGTGGAGGATGACACTGGCCTCCGTGGCATGGAAGGCTCTACTTAAAAATCTTCTCTGCAGATGGATAGTCTCCTCCTTCCATTCTTTCAAGGATGTTGCAGGATGCACTTCTGGTCTCCTGGAGCCCCTAAACAAGTACCCTAGATAGCTCTGGGTGATTACTAACTGCCCCATAGCAGGAGCTGATTCTAGGAGCTCTTTACTCTCCTGCCATCTTGCTGGTTGTCTGAAAGGTGTTTTTTTGCATTGGATTGTGTGTTTTTGTTAGCTGGGCACTCAAGGAAATCTCTGTCATATCACTAGGTGATACAATCTTGGGAACAGACAGCTCAGGAACTAAATCATAGTGTTAATACTTTAAAATGTTTAAAATGTACAAAGTAAAACAAAGATTGCAAAACAAAGAAACAATTAAAGAGGAATTATCCAAAGGAATAAGATAAAAATCCAGAAATCATCAAATGAAGAAGACCAGACTTTGAACATACCAGAAAAATACTTTTAAAAATGATCCTAAGTCTGTACAGTGGCATTTTCTTCCATTTATTCCCCAGTGTCTTACTATTTTTCATTTTGTTTTCAAAGAAGTTTTAGGTCACAGTAAAGTCACATACAGAATACAGGGGACTCTCATATATGCAACATCCTCCCCTTTTCCTCCTTCCCATATTAATACCTTTTTATATGTGGGTGGTACCTTTGTTATAACCGATATACAAATAATGAAACATAGCTACTAAACATGGTCAATGGTTTGCATTATGGTTTACATTTTAGACCATACACTTTTATAAATTTTGATGATATTTAACATGGCCTGTGTCCATCATTGTAAGATCATGTAAAGCACTTCCATTGCCCACTAAATGCCCACTGTTTGATCTATTCTATTCCTCTCTCCCCCTCTCCTCGGGTCCCATGGCGAACCCCTGGCTTCACTCCTTGGATGACAAGATTCATAGTTACTTACAACAACACTGAGGTCTTGATACACTGGTTTGTCCTCCCCTATTAGGAACCACCCATGCTCTCGAGAGACTCCCGCCTCTCTATTTGTGAACAAATTGGTCCTCCTGAGGCTGGGAGTCCAATGCCTTCCGGCTCATTATGTGGGTCTCTACCCACTGATACAACACATTATGACAAAATGATCACTCACACACTCCCTAGATGCCTGCTCCAAGTGCTCCCTGTCCTGAATGCCCCGCCATCCAACACCCTAAACCAGTAACCCTTCCTTGTCATACTGCCATAAGAGCATTCCCAACTTTGTACTTTCAACC
>JAQZBX010006765.1:0-52295 GCA_029593785.1 Cabassous unicinctus | reverse complement strand
TTTTGCTATTTTGTCTTTTTAGGTCTTATACCTTTTTTCATTTTCAATTCTTCCATTAGTGTCTACTTCCATATTTACTTGACTTTTTGTATTGTACCATTTTATGTCCCTTCTCATTTCTTTATGAACATATTTTTCATGTATTTGTGGTTACTATGGGGTTAAATTTTAACATCCTATATATATAACAATCATATTTGATTTGAAACCAACTTATTTTTAATAGCAAAACATACACTATTCTTATACCTCTCTGAGCCCCACCTTTTTTGTACTTGTGGCAAATTATGTCTTTAGTACACTGTATGTACAAAACCATCAATTTATCATACTTTTTGTGCTTTTGCATTTTAAAAGCTGTATGAAGCAAGAAGTGGAGTTACATAACAAACAATACAATGCAATAATACTGTCATTTATAATTACTCATATGGTTACTTTTATCAGAGGTCTTATTTCTTTATGCTACTTTGATCTACTTATTTCAGTCTGAAGAACTTCCTTTAGCACTGCTTTTAAGGCAGGTCTTATGGTGACAAATTCCTTTAGATTTTATTTATCTGAAATGTGTTAATCTCTTCCTCATTTTTGAAAAAAGTCTTGCCTCATAAAAAATTCTTGGTTCACAATTTTTTTTCCAGCACTTTAAATATTTTGTACCACTCCATTCTTGCCTCCGTGGTTTCTGATGAGGAATCGGTACTTAATCTTATTGGGATTTCCTTGTATATAACTCATTGCTTTCCTCTTGCAGCCTTCAGAACTCTGTCTTTGTTCTTGTCTTTGGATAATTTGATCACTCTGTGTCTGGGCATGGTACTCTCTGAGTTTATCCCGTCTGTGGTTCATTGGGATTCTTGCATGTGTGTATTCGTGTCTTTCATTAAATTTAAATAGTGCATATAGTTTTACATATGATAGTGTCGCACAGGTCTCTTAGACTCTGATCATTCTTTTTTTAATCTTTTATCTTTCTGCTCCTCAGCCTGAATCATTCCAGTTGTCTTGTCTTGTAGTTCACTAGTCCTTTTTTCTGCCTCTTCCAGTCTGCTTTTGAACCATCTAGGGAATTTTTCATTTCAGTTATTGTGTTACTCAACTTCAAAATTTTTCTGGAGAGATTCCCATATTGTTCATTTATTGTTTTCCTAATATCCTTTATTTCTTTCTCCATGTTTTCCTTTATCCCCTTGTGTGTACTGAATTTTAAAAGTCTCTGTCTAGTAAGTCCAAAGCCTGGTCCTCTTTGTTTATGGTTTCTGGATTTTTATCTTGTTCCTTTGGATGTGCCATCATTTCCTGTTTCTTTGTCTGTCTTGTAATCTTTGTTTGCACACTGTACATTTTAACATTTTAAAGTGTTAAGTATGGGATTTAGTCCCTGGGCTGTTCCTTAAATTTGTATCCAGCTAGTGATATAACAGAGATTTTCTTGAATGCCAGGAGCTAATCAAAACAAACAAACCAAGGCAAAAAGCACCTTTCACTCTCTTTGTAAATTCACTCAGCTTTGGCTAGTGGCCTCCTTCAGAATTTAGCCCTACTATCAAGAAGATCAGCTGGAGGCAAATGGGAAATGAAGGGTTCTATTTTATCTGCACCTTCTGGGAGCAAGAGCTTGGCATACTGCTTTTTTCCTGGATTTGTGTTTGCTAGAGGCCTTTGGCATTCCTCATTTACAGTTTCCAGGAGTTTGGGTGAATGCCTCCTCTACTCCCTTTGAAATAGATCTCCTCCCACTCCTCTGTGCTCTCTTGAGTGACTTAATGCAGGATTTTGCCCAGGCCATTTCAATTTAATTGTTTCTCACACTCTCCTAGCTGTCTGCAAGTAGCTTCTCTACCCTAGGGACAAACTGTAGGAGGATAAGCTGGAGACATATTCCTGGCTTAGTCACTTAGATGTCCCCAGGATAGAGATAGACTGGCACTGACATACATGTACCCCAGTATGTACAGAGGGCCCGTTCTACTCCATCTGGACCATGGCCAGAGACCCACAATGGAAGGTCAAACTGACTCACCTTGTGTTGTGGTAGAGTTGGGGGAGGGCCAGCAAGGGCATCAAGAGTTTCTTCTATGGCATCTGAAGCTGCATTTTCTTAATTCAGCACTTCCTTTTAATGCATTCTTTAACTGTTTTCCATAGTTTTGAGGAAGGTTACTGTCTTTAAGAGTCCTCTGCCACCTTTGCCCAGAGGGCTTGGAACAATGGCAGCCCTCAAATAGGCCCCCAGCATTCTGAAGTAGCTGATCAAAGGTAGAGATCTGGGATGAGATTACACATCCCTAGAATTTGGAGGATTAGTTTTTTATATCCCACCCTGGCAAAAATAAGCTGAGCCAGCAGCCAGAGCTCTAGTTCCCACTGCTGCCTGTCGTCAGTATGCAAGAAGGGGGTCTGGTAGTGTTAGTGGAATGCTCTGGGTTCTGGGCTTCTAGATTCTTGGCTATGTTGTATAAAAGAATTTAAGGACATGCCATAGGGTAGGCAAGGGAATAAAGAGTTTATTAAGAAACAATAAAAGAGATAAGTATGCAACCCAAGACATGGGTTGTGGACACGCTACAGGGTGAGACATGAATGTGGGGCCCCAGGTTAGGCCCTTTTAAAGACCTTCCCTCCTCCCCCTTCCTAATATTGAGGAGGGGCCCAGCTGTTTTGTTCTGATTGGTTGCCTTATGATCCCCTCCTATGAGCTCTCAGGGGACCAATGAAAAGTCTGTTTGGAGTTATCTGGGGTTTCCCCCTGACTCCAGAAAGAGTTCCAAATAGGACCTCATTGCCAGGATCTCGGCAGCGTCTTTCCAGCTTTATTCTTTAGTAGCAGTCTTCCCCTTGGGTTTCTGGGCAGGGAGTCATAGCCATGTTCTCTGCCAGGTCCCAACTGTTTTTTCTCTTTCCCTATACTAACCTGCCTCAGTAGCCACTACATGGAGGATGAAACTCACCAATATTTATCACAATTTACCATCCTCTTCCTCCTGTTCCTCCCTGGATGCCACACAGTGTTCCCCAAGACTCTGGAATTTTAAAGTGGTTGATTCAGACTGTTCCTGCCAGTTTAATAGTTGCTTTGGTGGAGGAACTAATTCCTGGAGCTTCCTATTCTACCATCTTTCCAGAATCACCAGTATTATCCTTTCTTCCTTTCTTCTTAAATGAAATAAATTTCTTTTAAACTCTTCATTTCTGGCTTTATAAATTTCCAGCCTTCTGTGTGGATTATTGGCTACCTCACTTTCTAAAATCAGTTGTCCAGGGTCTGAATCTGTCCTTTTTAAAGCCATTGCCATTTTTTAGGCATATACTTTTTAGTGGGTTATTTGATTTCTCTGAGCTTTAGTTTCCTTATTATTAAAAGGGGATTAATTATATCTGCTTCAGATGTATACTATAAATATTAAATAAGATAGTTGTTGGAAATTGAATCATGTACCCCACAAAAGATATGTTCAAGTCTTAATTGTCATTCTCATGGATTAAGGAACCAATGAACCAATTTGTAAATTGGACCTTTGCAGATGCTATTATTAGTTAAGGTGGTACCAAACTGAATCAGGGTAGGCTATCATCCGCATGACTGGAGGGAGACCTCATAAGGAGATGAAATTTGAATGCAGCCAGTTAGAAGGAGCCTGAGAGGATAGATCAGTCATCCTGTGACAGAAGACTGACATCATCAGAATGCTAGGGATACTAGAAGAAAGCATGGCTTTGCCAACATCTTGATTTTGGACTTCTAGCCTTCAAAACTAAGACAACAAATTCTTGTTGTTTAAGCCAATGCATTGTATGGTATTTGTCATAGCAGCTCTGGCAAACAAAGACAATAGTATATGTGATAAAAATACATATTGAATATACTATGGAATCTATACATATTACTGGTATTTGAATAATTGGAAAAAATTATCTTTCCCAGAAGAAATACCTTCAATATAGATCAGATGCTACTGCCATTTGATTACTATTTTGTATTTAGAAGCAGGGCCTTTGAACTCCAATATCATATTTGCATGAAATATTAAAAAAATGAATGCTTTATTTTGCATCTGAAAATAGTGGCATTTTAAAATAATTGTGTATTTTGATTATTATTTAGAAATAATGTTGATTTATCTTTATTATACATTAATAAAAATTAATTTATTTCTTATTGAAGTAAATAGCTCAATTTTTTCCAAATTAAAATTATTATAAGTAGACATTTATGTGTCAATTATGGAGATTTCTGCTATAATTATTGGTGGATTAGCAATTTGGAATAACTCTTCCTATGAGATTGAATAGGAAACCTGGGCAAAATAGTTTAAAGACAAGAACTAACAAGCTAGTGAGGAATGAATGGCAGGGCTAAGATCCCAGAGAAGATAGAAATCCACAGAGATGTGATAAAAATTTGGGGCTACTTTCCTGCAATTACATTTGTTGATTCCTGGAGAGACAGCCAGAGGTTCAGTTGCCTTTTTGACAGGCTCCCCAGGATAGGGACACTAAAATTGGAATGCAGGGTCTTATAAAGTAGGTCCTACACCCAGCTCTTTAGGTTAAGGCCTATTAGAATTTGGCCCAGGCTAGTCTTACAAGGGTCTATGTCTTAGTTTTCAATCATCCTAATTACTGAAATTGGATTAATAAGATTATGGATTGCTAGTGCCCACAAGTGCCTAGGAGAAGTTAAAAAAAAAAAACTTCTCTGAAGGAAAATATACTTTCCTTCAAGTTATTCAAATTATTTTTACAAAAAATTTTCAAGTACAATGTTCAGTGCACAGTCAAACACAATAAAAAATAACTAGACACAAGAGGAAATAGATAATATGAACTAGCAGAAAAAAAAAATCAGACAATAAAAACATACCCCATGGGATCTCAGAATTAAGATGTTTCTGTGTTTAAGAAGATAAAAGGCAACTCTGAGAACTGGGAACTATAAAAAAAAAAAAGTGATAAAACTAGAAAAAGAACCAAATGGAGATTCTTGAATAAAAAAAAAAAATGTATGAAATGAAGAATACTATGGGTGGTTTAGCAGATTAGACCAGCTGAAAGGAGAATTTGTGCACTGGAAAGTAGATATTGTAATATTGGTTAGAAGAAATAGCCAGAATGAAGTATAGTAAGATAAAAATATGGAAACTATAGAATTGAGGGTAAAAGATGTAAAAGATTCAGAATGTAAGCCTAATAGATGCTATAATTAGAGCATCAGGAGGAAAAGAAAGAAAGAATGTGATATAAGTAATATTTGAAGAGATAATAGCTGAGAATTCTTGAAACTGATGGAAGGCATCAAGCTCCAGATTCAAGTGGCCATTTGAATCCCCTAGTAGTACAGATAAAAAAATAATTCTGATTTAATCATAGCTTATTAAAACTGCAGAGAAAAAAATTAGAGAGAGAGAGAGAGAGAGAGAGACTAAAGCTATTGAATTACATTACATTCTAATGAGCAGTAATATTAGCCTAATAGCTGACTTCTCAACAGAAACCGTGGATGCCCCCAAACAAAAATATTTCTTTAGTGTCCCAAAAGAAAAGAAAATAAGTTTCAATATAGAACCATTACATAATGGAGCCATTTCATTCTTAAAGAGTGAAAGAGATACCAATAATTTCAAACAAATAAAAGTAAACAGAATTCGTTACCAGCAAGACAAATGAATTACTGTAGGAAGTTTTTCAGGTGTTAAGAAAATTTTCTGAGATGGAAGCATAGAGACGTAGGGGGCCGTAAAGATAAACAAAATCATAAATATATGGTTGACTCTTAATGAATATTGACTTATAAAATAACAATAAAATGGTATCTTTTTAAAGAATTAGAAAACAAACACAATGGCATGTAAGTTGGGTGGTTGTAAATGAAGTTAAATTATGCAAAGTTCCTTGCATTTTTTTAGGAAAACAATAAAGACATCAATAATCTAAGACTTTGATAAGTTAATATTCTGATTATAGCTGTGTAGCAAGCCATTCATAAACTTAGTGGCATAGAGCAACCAATTTATTATGCTCACAGCTTCTGTGGATGAGGAATTCTGACAGGACAGAGCAGGGAAAACTCATCTCTGTTCAAAATGACTCACTCACATGTCTGATATATTAGTGGTGGCTTTTGCCTGGGGGCCATCTGGGGCAGTGGGCTAAGGTCCATAGTTCCTCTCCACATGCGTCCCTCCCTGGGCTTCTTGGATTTCTTCAGTCTAGTGTTTCGGTAACAAGAACAAGTATTCCGAGAGATTAAGGCAGAAGTTTTTATCAGCTAGTCTCAGAAATCACATAGCATCCTTTTCACTGACTCTATAATTGAGACTGTCATGAAAACACACTCAAGTTCAAGGTGAAGGGGCATAAACTCTGTCTCATATTGGGGGCATGACAAGGTTCCAGGAGAGCATGTGGGATGGGAGATATTATTGAGGCTGTCTTAAGAAGTATAATCTACCACAGTCACGGGTTGTGTTTTAATCTCTAGAGCAACAACTAAAAGAAGTGTGAAAGAGTGGATATAGTTCAGGAGCATGAAAATTTTACAGTCTGTCTAACAACAGACAAGAAAATAAGGAAAAAAGAAATATTGATTAGCCAGGGCAAATTGAAAAAAATAGAATCCAAAGACAAAGACTGTTAGACTGTATTAAAAAACAAACAGTATATGGTATTTATTAGAAACACACCTAAAAGATGTAGATTCAGAAAGTTTGAAAACAAAGGGATGGGAAAAGATGCATTGTGCAAACAGTAACCAAAGGAAAGCTGGTGTGACTATATTAATGCGAAGATAAATAAAACATTCAGATAAAAAGGATTATAAAGACAAAGAGAGATATTTCATCATGATGAAAAGTTCAAGTCACCGGTAACATAATTCTAAATTTGTATGTACCTAGTAACTTAGCCTCAAACTATTCAAAGCAAAAGGTGATAGAAATACAAGAAGGCATATACAAACTACATTCAGAATGGTAAATGTTGAATTTATCTCTTAGTAACTGATAGAACTAGCAGAAAAAATTAGAAAGGACATTGAAAATTTGAAAACCATAATCAAAGCACTAGATCTAATGGTAATATTTAGAGCACTACAACCCCAAACGATAGAATACACATGGAAATTCTTTTCAGGTACCCATAGAATATTTCCAAAATTTGGCCAAATATAAGAAAATCTCATTAAATTCCAAGGAAACAAAATTAGAGTATATTGTCTGACCACAGTACAACTCAGCAAGATACAAATAATAAAAAGACCTCTTAGAAATTCACATTTGGAAATTAAGAAATATACTTATGATATATGAACCAATTTGAACAAATAAACTGTAGAATGTTGAGTCATGAAATTGGGAATGTTTAAACTGACCGAATATTGGGCTAAATTAAAGAATTAATGTGGTTATGTTTTTAAAAGAGAATCCTTTTCAAGTTATTCATAAATTAAATATTTACAAATGAAATGATACATATTGTAGATTTCCTTCAAAATAATCCTGGAAAGGAATGAATGGGTGGGGATAAAGATTTTTAAAAATGCCCTTAGGTTAATTGTTGAATCCGGGTTATGAGTCTAAGCAGAATTCATTAAATTATCAGAACATTTGTATATCTTTGAAATTTTCCATAAAAAAAGTTTAAAAATTAATACATTTAGAAATAACCCCTTAATCAAAAAAGAAATTCCAATGAAAATAAGCAAATATTTTAAACTGAATGATAATTCAAAATGCTATGTAAAAACTGTACAATGTAGTAAAGCCAGGCTTAGAAGATTATAATCTTTAATGGATATACTAGGAAAAAAAGAAAGGCTGGAGATCACTGACAGTTTTCTAAACCGAAGAGATCAGAAAAAGAAGCCACACACACAAAAATAATGGCTATAAAACAAATATAAAAATAGGATTAACAAAGCCAAAATTTGGTTCTTTGAAAAAGACTCATAAAACTGCTAAGTACCTGGTGAAAATGATCAAGAACAACAACAAAAATAAGCAAAGTGAGGAAGTATTATTGCAAGTTTTTCAGACATTTAAAATATCATTAAAGGCTAATGTGAACCTTAGGACAATAAATCTGAAAATTTAAATGAAATAGACAAATACTTAGAAAAATACAGTTACTAAAACTAGCACAATAAGAAATAGAAAGTCTGAATATCTAGTAACAATGAAAGAAATTGAATCTGTAATTTAAATTTTACATTAAAAGTCCAGACTCAGATGGCATCAGTGGAAAATTCTACCTAACTTAAGAACAAATAATACTGGTTTTCACAAGTTCTTTCACAGTTGTAAAAAAAAAGGAACCACTCCAGCTAATTTTATGAGGACAGAAAAATCTTTGGTACTAAAACCTAACAATGTATTATAAGAAAAAAAAATTACAGGAAAATGAAATTCATGAATAAAGTTGAAAATATTCTAAACAAATATTCGCAAATCAAATCCAACAATATGTACGAATGATAATACATCACAAGCAAGTTGAGTTTATTCTAAAAACACAAATTTGATTAACATTCAAATAGCAAGCCATGATATTTACCATTACTGGGATAAATGAGATTATCTCACTAGATAAAATAAAAGTTAAAAATTAGCATCCATTTATGATTACAATCTTCCAGCAATCTGGTAAAGAAGAACTTTCTCAGTCTGAAGGGTATCTTTAAAATGATACAGCAAGCATTATACTTTGGAATGAAATATTGAAAATCTCCCTAAGTCAAGAACAAGACAAGGATGCCTCTTATTACTGCTCCTATTGGACGTTGTTCTGAAGATCTGGGACATTAAAGAAAGGCAAGGAAAACAAAAATATATAGAAAATATAAATATAATTATGTTATTATTCATAGGAGATATAGTTGTAAATTTGAGAATACAATGTAATATACAGTTAAATTTTCAGAATTAAAAAGAATCTAGCAAAATTGCTGAATATAAGACCAATTTACCAAAAATAAAGCCAATTTATTTCTTTATAGCAGCAACAAATAATATATAATATGGACAAAAAGATACCACTTACAGTACCATAAAATAGCAAATATCTATAAATAAATATAAAGAAAGTTACAGAGGAGCTCTGCACGGAAAACTATGAAATGTTACAGAAAAAAAATTTAAATACCTAATAAATATAGCCATATACCATATTCATAATTTGGAAGACTCAATACTATTAAGATATTGATTCCTACAATCAAAATACCAACAAGTATTTATAGAACTTGATAAGCCCTTTTATTTTAAAAAAAAAAAAACTTTATTGAAATAATATAATTAATGTACCATAAATTCAACCATTTAAAATGTACTACTCAATGGGTTTTACTTGACAAATCTTTTAAATATAAGGGCCAAGAATAGTCAATATATTCTTTTTGTCATATAATATAATTTATTGATTTTTAATTTTTATTATAAGAATGTTCAAGTATGAACAAAAGTTAAAAAGTTGTATGGTGACCCTCTCATGTATCTGTTTTCCATGATTCAACAATTTTTAACTATTTGCCATTTTGTTTAATCTAGCTCTCCTATTTTTTTTTCTTTTGCCGATATAGTTTGAAACAACTTTTAGTCATCATTTAGTTTCACCTTCAAACACTGGTTTGTACTTCTAGCAGATAAGGACTTCCAAGACACTTTTGATGAAGAAGAACAAGGTGGGAAGATTTACTTTTTGAACAACAAGACTTATACTAACTTCATAGAAGTAAAGTCAGAGTAGTATTGAGGTTAGTACAAAAATGTAGTCCACTGGATGGGACTAAAGATACAGACATAGACCTATGCGTTTATGGACACTTAATTAACAATAAAGGAGGCCCTATAGAGCAGTAGGGAAAGTATAATATTTTCAATAAATCATGCTGGTTAAATTCAGTTTCTATATGGGAAAAATAAACTTCAATTTCATCCTTATATCACATGCAAAAATCAGTTTTATTGGATTGTAGAACTAAATGTAAAAGGCAAAACAACACTAAAATATAAGAAGGAAAATTATATTCATGATTTCGGGTATGAAAAGATTTCTTAAAACAAAAAGAAGCACTAACTATATACCAAAAAACTGATAAATAGGGCTGCCACTAAAATGGAGAAATTGTCTTCATCCAAAGATGCCATTAGAGAGTTAGAAAGGAAACCACAAAGTGACAGAAAATATTTTCAATACATATAACTGACAAAAAAATTTTATTCAAAATGTAAAGTGAATCTCTACAAATCAGTAAGAAAGAGAAAGACAACTCAATAAAAAGGGGTAGAAGTTATGAACAGGCATTGTGCAAAAAGGATATCCAATTCACCAATAAAAATACAAATAAGGCACTCAACCTCATTAGTAATCAGTGACATACAAATAAAAACCAAAAATTAAATACTTGTGTATGCTGTTAGAAAAGTTGAAATAAAAAAGATTTCCAATGGCAAATGTTGGAGGTGATATGGAACAGTGGGAATTCACACACACTGCTGATAGGAGTACAAATAGGTCAACCCTTTTAGAAAAAAGTGGCTTAATCCATCAAAGTTAAAGAGACCCAAACCTTATGACCTATCAATTCTACTCCCAGATATATTCCCAAAGGAAATGTTCTAAGAGATCAATGTGTGCCAAAAGACATGCATAAGAATATTCAGAATAATATTGTTTTTAATAGAACCAAACTGGAAACAACCCAATGTCCATCAACAGTAGAATGGATAAATTGTGATATATTTATATAGTGTAATATTCTATAGCAGTGGCTTTCAACAAGGGATGAGTTTGACTCCCAGGGAGTATTTGGCAATGTCTAGAGAAGTTTTTGGTTGTCACCACTGCGTTCGATGGATCCCTGGTAAAGGGCAAGGGATGCCACTAAACATACTGCGTAGTACAATGCACAGGGTCACTCCACAACAAAGAATTATTTTCCCAATTGTTAATAATGCCAAAGTTGAGAAATGCTGATCTATGGTAATCAAAATGAGAGTAAAATTGTGCAAACAACTGGTATGCATCTCACAAAAGCTGTTTTTATCGGGATTGGGTTGAATCTGTAAATCAGTTTGGGTAGAATTGACATTTTAATGATATTTAGTCTTCCCATCCATGAACATGGAATGGCCTTCCATTTATTTAGGTCTTCTTATGGTTTCTTTTAGCAATGTTTTGTAATTTTTTGAATACAGTTCCTTTATGTCCTTGGTTAAGTTTATTCCTAAATATTTCATTCTTTTATTCGCTAATGTAAATAGATGTTTTTTCTGACTTCTTCCTCAGATTTCTCATCAGTAGTGTATAGAAATGGTACTGATATGTGCATATTAATCTTGTATCCCACTGCTTTGCTGAACTCTTCTATTACTTCTAGTAGCTTTGTTGTAAGTTTTTAAAGATTTTCTAGATACAGGATCACATAATAAGCAAATAGCGGAAGTTTTACTTCTTCCTTTCCTATTTGGGTGATTTTTATTTCTTTTTCTTGCCTAATTGCACTAGCTAGAACATCTAAGACAATACTGAATAATGGTGGTGACAGTGGGCATCTTTGTCTTGCTCCCGATCTCAGCAGGGAAAGTTTCAGTCCTTCACCATTTAGAACAATGCTAGCTGTGGGTTTTTCATATGCACACTTTATCATGTTGAGAAGGATTCCTTCTATTCCTATCTTTTGGAATATTTTTATCAAGAAAGGATGGTGTATTTTGTCTAATGCCTTTTTTGCATCAATAGATCAACTATCAAAAGTATAGATTGATGCAGAAAAATTTTTATTTCTGTTTTTATTTCCATTTTCCTCGGTAATCAACATATGCTATTAATATATAGATCGCCAAGGATTCCCTAAAGTCCACAACCGTGCAGGTTACAGACTTACTGTGATGTATGTTACCACTACAGGTGCATTTCTTGTGTCGAATCTACTCTGGGTAGCACTGAGAGATGCTTACAGAGCAGCTGCTTTAGGTACAGCCTTGTCTAAGCACAAAGGAGGATTATTGTAGATTAGCCCCTGCACCTAAGAAACTGAATTAAAGTGAATTCCTATTCACATTCTTCAAGCTCATTTTCTCCAGTGATCAAAGCTTTCATCTCTACCAGGGGCTTTCAAATCTGATTAGTCTGAGAATTGGGAGGGAAGGAGCTTAGAGACAATTTCCAATATTGTTTAGTACAAAACTAGTCAAAATGTGGAACAAAATGGAATGAATGTAATTTCATTTACTTAAAATTACATCCACTACTTAAGAACACATGCATCTGTTCTAAAGTAACAGTTGAAATGTATACGAATAATGCCTGTATAGATAAGGAATCTGGAATATTACATGTATCTCTGATTTTAAGACAGTCTTGTCTATTGAAATGGGCTCTTACTGTGCTTGTATCAACTGAATTTTCTTTCCTTCTTTTTTTAAAAACACATAGGCATAAATGTAGGAACAACTGTAAATTCCTTCTTTCTCCTCGTTTTCTTCATCCAGTCAATGAAATCTTCCCCTTTCATAGCCCTAATTTCTCAGTATCCAGGCCACAGAGAACACTTCCTCCTACCCATGCCTGGTCCCTAACTTTCAGTTTGAGGCAAGTCCGTCTTTCACTATTAGGAAAAGTTGAGCAAAAGAATGACATGCTATTCTGGTATATACTGGTCTGACTGTGAAGGGAGAGAAGCATTCTTATACAGAATTGGACAAAATGTGATTTTAGATATAGTTCTAAATGATAGATGCTATCAAATGGGTAGGTGGTGTGCTGATTCAAAGGAACTTTATTTTTCCCCACAAAGCACTATTGTTATTTCTTATTGTTGTTTGTTGTTGTTGCTATCACTGTTGTTTAAATAAAAGCTAGGTTATGAACGGGTTTATCTACTCCTGGACTATAGCTCTTACCAGAGCAATGTTATGTCCTTTCTCCAAACTATTCTTTTAAGATTAAATTTGATGTGAGAGTTAGGATTGTGGGTTAAGAAAAGAATCAATGCTCTCTTGTCTATCTTTTTGTCTTTAATTTCTAAGTGTATAGAGGGTGGAGATGATGGCATGTGTAGTTTGACTTAGTACTTATATTGCAAGAAATAAATGGGGATTTAAATATTTTCTGCTTTTTCTTACATAATTTACTATTCTTTCCCCAGTGAAGAAGGAACAAGTTTTACACTAGTGAAATTATTATTATTATTACTATTTTATATTTCTCAAATTTTAAATTAATTCAGTGAAAGCACTTCTGGTTATTGCTCCAAACATCTATTTTGCCAACCTAAATGCCTAGCTAGGTTATGTATTTGATGCATTTCACATTGGATGCACAATGGGACATTAAGTCTAATGCCTGGAGAGAAATTTCTAAGATACATATATGCAGCAACTCAAATGTTCAACTCATTATAGAAAGAGATGTTATAAACATGTAAATACATTATTTGATAGAGAAGTTTGACATCATATTTCCCAGACTAACCTCTGGGTGTGCAACCAGAACAAGCGGTAGGACTTCCAAATGTGCTGCTTCAGTCTGGGTCCTAAGTGGAATGAATGTGAGAGAAGAGAAATCTCAGCTGAGTTCTGACCCATATTACTGGGAAGGATTTTGGCACTGACACAAAGAGCCTAGGGCTCACATGTGTTTCCTTTGCTGATGTACAGAACTCTGACATTGGGTAAAGTTCTTTCTCTGAGGATGTGTGTCACCTGCAAATGTCAAGTGATAATTTTGTTCTAGCCAAAGGGAATCTGCTCACTGAAAATAGAACCACTTCAGAATTGTAGGGGTAGAACATATTCTGTATGGGCCTTGTGCTGGGGCCTTGTAGGCCATGCTGAAAGGTTTTTTTCGGATACTGTTTGAAGAAAAGATTCTTCAGTAAGGACTGTGTCATTTCTGTAGAAAAAAGAATTGGCAAATGAAGGCATAGGGATGAAAGGTCAAGAAGCTTGACCCTGAAGGGTTAATGTGCTATTTAAAATAGGAAGAGCAAATGCTTTTATTTTGCTATGTAAACACGCTCTTCTAAATTTTATATATTTACTCATAATCCTCACAACAATCTTACAAGGTATTATCCCCAGTGTGCCAAAGATATAACTAGAGAAGTTATATGACTACCCACAGTTAGAAAGTGGCAGAATCAGGATTTGAACTCACACAAGTTCATGCCCTTAATCAACTGTGCTATATTTAAGCAGTCATCAAGAAGTTCATTCTGTACAACACCAAACATTGAAATGTTTGAGAGTGTCTAAATGATAGGAGGTACCTCCCCATTTCCCTCTGGATATTCTGTAGAGATGGTGGGTAATACAGCATTTGATGACTTCTGGTGGAGAGGTTTTCAGCCTGGAAGTCTCTGGTGCTAGGCTAAGCGGCCTGGGACTTAGGCAAGTGCATCCTCAGCTCTCACAAGTATCCACTTGATTCTCTTCCTCCATGACTTAGAAGGTGTGGGATTGTCAGGAGGCACCAACATCTAAAGGTCATCCCAAAGTGCCCATGAATCACATACCTCCATCAGAGCCAGCAGCCACTCAGGACCCTTCTCACTGGGGCTACTCTGACTGTCTCTGGCTGACTGAACTCTTGCTCTGACACCCTGGTTTAATTCTGCCTCCAACCTTTTCAGCTTAGAATTTGCATTTGCCTCTCCTGCACTTAGGATCTCCCCTTTCTCTAAATGACTCTATCTTGGGGTTTCCTTTCAGTTCTTCTTAACTTGTACTGCCTCAAGTGGATTTTAAAGTCCTTTGATAGTTTCTGAAATATTAGTTGAAATTTATATTGGAGCTGCTTTAAATTTGTGGATTAATTTGGAAAGAATTACATGTTTATAATGAGGAATTCTCCCTTCCCTATTATTCTATATTTTTACATTTATTTAACCTTTATTTTATATCTCTGTAAATATTTGAAGTTTCAAAATATAGTTCCTATTGATTTCTTGATGTTTATTTCTATAGATTTTATGTTTTATTGCTATTTTAAATGGGATTTTTTCATTGTTTTCTGCTGACTAGATATTTCTACTTTATAAAGCAGCTATCAATGTTTGCATATTTATTTTGTAGCTGGTCCTCTTCTTATAAACTTTTATTAAATCTTACATTTTTTCAGTTGATAAGGTTTTCAAGAGGCATCGATTTATTGAATTTTTATTGCACAGGACTTAAAAATTTCCATTTGGCTTAGTTTCTGCTACGAGCATTTTCTGGTTGAAATTTATTCCTTAATTGTTAGTGTTCTCATTGTTGGCAAGCTTTGCTTATTATGCATCAACCATGTTTCTTTCCTTAGTTTTATTTCTTTTCTTTTCTTTTTTTTTTAAAGATTTATTTATTTATTTATTGCCCCTTGCTGCTTGTGCTTGCTGTGTCCATTCGCTGTGTGTCTTCTCCGTGTCTGCTTATCTTCCCCTTACTGTGAGGTCCCGCTGCATCAGCCCCTCGCGCCGCGCGGGCCGGCCTGCCCTCACAAGGAGGCCCCGGGAAGCGAACCCGGGGCCTCACACATGGTAAACGGGGGCTCTACCGGTTGAGCCACACCTGCTTCCTGTTGTGAGGGCTTGCTGCATCAGCCCACTAGGCTGCGCGGGCCGGCCTGCCCTCACAAGGAGGCCCCGGGAAGTGAACCTGGGGCCTCCCATATGGTAAACGGGGGCTCTATCGACTGAGCCACTCCTGCTTCCCCTTAGTTTTATTTCAAGAACATGAAAAGAGTAACTCAAAACTTTGGTATCAATGTTGACTTGCATTGAATTCAAATTTATTGTACCTCTTTGGCATAGCAATTTGGACATTAGGGACTGTTAGGGACTGATGAGAGTGATGTTATGCTGTCTTTCTAATTTTTTTCTTTCCATATTATCTCCCTTCCAGGCCTTGGTTTTAATTCACCTGCCTCACTGGCAGGACATGAGATCCCAGAAAGACCCTTACCTGAGATTGTGCAGTTTTAGGATGCTACTGGAACAAAAATGATTCAAGCATGTCAATATATAGTAATATGGAATAAAGACTTTAATATAATTTGTTTTTATTTGGAACCTCCAAAATATTCAAAATTGGGAGTTACTCTCGGGCTGATAGTGTTCTAAAGCATATTCATTCAGTAAATATTTACAGAGCACCTGCAATAATATATATTGCACAATTTCACTTACATGAATACCTAGAATATGCAAATACATACATTGAGACAGATAGTGGATTATAGGTTACCAGGGGCCGGGGGTGGTGGTGGTGGGAATATGGGTTATTATTTGATGGGTACAGAGTTTATGTTTGGGATGATAAAAAAAGTTTTGATAATAGTGGTGGTTTTGGTAGCACAATGTTGTGAATGTAATTAATATCACTGAATTCTAAACACATTGGTGGTTAAAATGGGAGATTTCATGTTTTATACTTGTTGCTACAATAATTTTTTTGTCTCTGATCTACAAGCTAGCCTCTTGACCACTATTACCTTTCTTATAAGCTGGAGGTGCATTTTCCGCACCATACTTCACAAACAGTGTTAAGCAACCTTCCCCACTTTTGTGGTCTCACTTTGGAATGTGGGAATAATAGGCATTTATTCAATAGTTTGGTATTTAAAGTGTGGTCCAAGCACCAGCAGTGTTCTCATCCAGGATCCTATAGAAAGTGCTGACTCTCATGCTCCAACCCAGCATTCACTACTGAATCAGAATTTGCATTTTAAACCTGTCAGCAGGTTATTTGTATTTACAGTAACTTTTGAGAATCTCTAGCCTAGAGTATTTAGCTGAAACAGAGGTAAGAAATATCCCTTTTTAACATTCTGTTACAACTGTAGTTATTTATTGACTACTATTAGGTATAAGACATATTCAAAGGATTTAATTAGGATCTTGTAGGGGAGATTGAACAACCTCATACCCAAATATAATGCAAAGAACAAAATTAAAATGCTAAGAGAGTTATGCAGTTTCGTAGGATTTTAGAAGAGGAAAGATTATTTTTTGTCTGGAAACACAGGAAGGAAATTATTTTGATTTGAGCCTTGAAAGACATGTAGCACTAGGCCACGTAAAGTTGAGGAATTGGTCATTTTATGTGGAGAAAGTGGAGTAAATAAAGACACAGAGGATTTAAATCAAAGACAAATGGAAGAGAAGGTATGTGAGTATGAGTCGTGGGAGTAACACTAAGGAAAGAATTTCAGGCCCTTGAATGCTGAGTCAGAGTCTGTATTTCATTTAGAAAACTTTGGGGAACCTTAAGGGTTTGGGTCCAGAGAAGTTGGATTTTGGGAAACTGTTTTGGCAGCCTTGTTCCACATGACATGGAGGTAGTACAGACTAGAAACTGAAAAACAGGAAGGAGACTGTTCTGTAGCCCCGTTGAGCATCTAACCTAGAACAATGGCAGAGGAATGGAGAAGAGAGGTGAGGTTACCAGTCCTTCTTAGCTGCTACTTCAGCTGTTTTAGTGTGTGAGAGTCATGATTTGAGTCTTTCCTTCAGTTCTGAAGTTAAAATCAGGCTGGAGTAGAAAGCATAAATCTGGGAAAATGAGAGATTGGCTTATGCTAGGTCAGTGATGTCGGGGTTGGTCATGTGATTTTTCTTCACACATATATATGTGGCGTATTTATTCAGTACCAAAATTAATTATATTTCTTTGTTCTTTTAAGATTATGTATTCATTATGCCTTAACTGCCAATCAACTCCTAAGTAATATTTTTTATCAGGTTGAGTGAAATAAACCAGACACAAAATGACAAACCATGCATAATCTCATTTATATGAAATACCTAGAGTAGACAAATTTCATAGAGACAGAGTAGATTACAAATTACAAGGGGCTAGGGGAAGGGAGAGGAAAAGGGTGTTATTGCTTAACAGGTCATGTGATATTTTGATGATGATTTCTCTATTTGAAAAATTAATCTGTGATAGACCAAGAATTTTGGTCTCAAGTACTTTCAGGGGAACATTGAGGGGAGAACATGCTAGAAACAGTGCTTTGGAGAATTACCAACTTTCTGCTCTCCTTCACAGCAAAACTTCTCTAGTTGTCTATATTACTATCTCCCATTCTTCATCTTTCAATCTCTCTTCAATATGGATTACGCCCCATTCTCATACATTTTCTACACACCTACCAGGGTGGTCTTATATATAGTCAGATTAGACACTTCCTTGCTTTAAACATTTAAAAGCAACTTAGAATAAATTCCAAGTTCCTTACCATTACCTAAAATTTAGCATGGTCTGGATGCTGCCTTCGTTTTCAGACTTGTCTCATATTCTTTTTCCCTTCATTCACTGTGTTCTGGTCCCACAGAGTAGAGGCAGAATAAGACATTCTGAAAGATAAAGCTAGGATAGAAGAAGAGAAAATCCTGCGTATTTTTCTATATACATGTGTGCATATCAATACATTTTTAAATATCTAGAAGGATAAATTGGCAATAATGGCTATTTTTTTTTGGGGGGGTTGAGATTAAGGGAGGGAAGTTTTGTTTAATCTGTAATGTTTGAATCTAGTTCTCTACAATAAAAATGAATTGAATTCATGTATTACCTGGCAATTTTAAAAATCAGATTTTGAATAAGACTCAATTAGGATACAGCCTTTCCCTTCCCCAAATTCCCCAAGTAGAGATAGTTGGATCCTTCCTCTTCTGTGTCCCCATGGTGGTTATAATTCTATTCCACCATGCATTTATTCTAAAAATATTTGTAGAACACATAGGATATATGTACTTGACTATGATAGTCACAGCTGCTTGCCACAAGGAGCTCACTTTACATAAGTGGTTTGGTGTGCATTTCCCCTTTAAATCATCTATTTTAATCTCATATATTATATGTTTGCCTTTGTGTTATTTAAAAAAATATATCTCAGATATCTTTCTATGACAGGGGATATAGTTCTACCTCATTCTTACCAATGTGTAAGAAAATTTTTTGTTTTAATGGAATACTTGGGTCTGCTCTTTGTAAGAAGATTGTGATATTGATAGATAACAATGTTTTGTATTTTATATAATACAGGTTTCCCTCCAAGGAGTTAGAGGACTTTTAGACACTTTTTCATTTCATTTATACCTTCTTTAACTTCTGAAGGAATCTGGGGACAAAAGTAATGGATGTTTTTCCAAGCAGAAAATCTCAGAGGCACAGAAATTTCAGTAACTCACTCATCTTCATAAAGAATTCTAGAAGTAGACCCAGGAACTGTGGATTATGTTGATCTATAAGTCTATTTATAACTCATCTATTGGTTCATCTACCTATCTACCCTTCTTGGTCCACAAAGGATTTGAAATAATTATGTCCAGTAATGAGACTGATATTCTTAGATGACTGATAAACCGTCTCTAAGAGGAATTCATCAAAATAAGATCGGGAAGTGGGTGTGGCTCAATGGCTAGAGCTCCCGTTTACCATATGGGAGGCCCCAGGTTTGCTTCCCGGGGCCTCCTTGTGAGGGCAGGCCGGCCCACGCGGCGCAGTAGGCTGGTGCAGCAAGGCCTCACAGCAGGAAGCAGGTGTGGCTCAATCGATGGAGCCCCTGTTTACCATGCGGGAGGCCCCGTGTTCGCTTCCCAGGGCCTCCTTGTGAGAGCAGGCCGGCCTGCGCGGCGCGGTGGGCTGATACAGCAGGACCTCACAGCAAGGGGGAGATAAGCAGACATGGAAGAAACACACAGCGAATGGACACAGTAAAACACAAGCAGCAAGGGGGGGATAAATAAACAAATCTTAAAAAAAAAAAAATAAGATTGAGAATCATTAGGTGGAATAACCTACCTTCAAAATTAGTGCTGTGATAGGACCAACCCCCATTTTATGTAGACTTTAGGAGTTTTGTTTTTTGTTTCTTATTAAAGGAAGTCTTCCTTCTGTAGAGCCATGTTTCATATAAGTTAACTTACTATAAACATTTCTCAGCCATATATGTTTACTTTGCACTGACTGATAGAGAAGAATGCAGTTGAGTGTGCATTTCCAGTACAGTGGTCAGTAATAAGTCATGGCAGATTCAGTCATCTCAGTTGGGCAGAGTGGCCAGGGCAGGTCCTTCTATGGATGGCTGGACTGAAGCTCATGGTCAACCGTTGTGACTCCGTTTACAGCTTCCTTTCCTTCCTCCCAACTTCTGGGACCTGTGAGCAGCTCCAGTTCCCCAATCCTCATTTATGCACATGCTTCCATGTTCTTTTCAGAGATAAAGGTGTTCTTACTCTACCTGGGTTTCTTTCAGTGGATTGCAAAATAAAAGAAAGGCATTCAAGCATAAAATATATATCAATGAATTATACTTTTCAGTTCATATCACAGCAGGCAAATGATGTATACTGTTGAATTTTCCACAGGAACATTTTGAAAATATTTTAGTAGGAATATCTTTAACCAACAGATTCAATGTCTTCATTTTTATAATTTGAAAATGATGATCTTCCTAATAGAGATTTCCATCTTCATCAAATGTCAGAGAATCCCCAAAGGATATTTTTATTCTGTAATTCACTGCTAAAGTGGGTCAGCAGAGTTTGAAATAGTTGAGGATACATCTACAATTGCCTCTTCAAGTTAGGACCAGAAAGTGGACTGTCATTTCTGGAATTTTGCTATTTGTGACAGCCTTATGTATTCTATCGACCTAAATAATTCCTGTGAGAGAAGATTTATCAAAGGTTCAGCAGTACCTTTGTGTTAAACAAAGATGTTCATATTTTAATATCAATCCATGAACTTATAGAGCTTTTTACTTGGAAAAGGGCAGTTTTCTCAGAGGATAATCATGATAAATGACAGCAAATCCAGATTCTCCTCCTCTGTCTTCTCTGTACCTTGGGGTTATAGAACTCTCTAGGCATTCCAGTGTAAGGGGCTATAGCATCTAAGAGGAATGAAATGCTGCTTTTTCAATCTACATTCATCCCATAGAAATACCCAGATTGTGGTTAACTCTCACCTTCCTACTGCTACTCATATTCTTTTCCACACCAGAACACCTGAACTTTGCTTAAGAAGATAGCAAATTCTATTAAGTGAGCTCACTGTAAATCTATGACCATGCCTCTGAAAGAGACTCTTTCTAGTAACTTTAACTGCATTTCCTTAATAAATTTGCCTTTTAATTTATCAAGATCATCATTTCGTAACTTTGGTTCTTTCATTAGACCTCACATTCATGCCTCCACTCTGATGAAGTCATATCAAACTTTATTGAGAAAACAAAAGCATTCAGATAAGAAGCCCACCATCTACATATCATTGAATTCCTAAACCTCTGTGTGTCTGCACCCAGTATATTTTGTCAAATGCCTTTTCTGCATCAATGGAGATGATCATGTGGTTTCTCCCTTCATTTTGTTAATGTGGTATATTACATTAATTGGTTTGTTTTTTAATGTTGAACCACCCTTGTATACTTGGGATAAAACTCACTTGATCACAGTGTATAACTATTTTAACGTGCTGTTGTATTCAATTTGCAAGTATTTTGTTGAGGATTTTTGCATCAATATTCATAAAAGAAATTGGTGTAGTTTTCTTTTTCTTGTAGCATCTTTTATCTGGCTTGGGCATTAGGGTGATGTTGACCTCATAGAATGAGTTAAATAATGTCTCCTATTCGATTTTTTAAGTAGAGTTTGAGCAGGATTTGTATTAGTTCTTCTTGGAATGATTTGTAGAATTCACCTGTAGATGCCATCTGGTCCTAGGCTTTTCTTTGTCGAGAGGTTTTTGATGAACGATTCAATCTCTTTACTTGTATTTGGTCTGTTGAGGTCTTCTATTTCTTCTAGAGTCAGTGAAGGTTGTTCATGTGTTTCTAAGAATTTGTCCATTTCATATAGGTTATCTAATTTGTTGGAACAGAGTTGATCATAGTATCTTTTTACAGTCCTTTTTATTTCTGTGGAGTCAGTCATAATGTCCCCACCTCTCCTTTCTGATTTGACTTAGTTATATCCTCTCTCGTTTTTTCTTTGTCAGTCTAGCTAAAGGTTTGTCAATTTTATTGATTGTTTCAAATAACCAACTTTTGGTTTTGTTAATTCTATTTTTCTTTTAAATTTTTGATTTCATATATTTCTGCTCTAATCTTTGTTATTTCTTTCTTCCCACTTCCTTTGGGATTATTTTGTTGTTTTATTTCTAGTTCCTTAAGGTGTGCAGTTAGGTCTTTCATTTTAATTCTTCTTTTTTAATGTAAACATATAGTGCTATAGATTTCCCCCTCAGGACTGTCTTCGCTGCATCCCATAAGTTTTGATATGTTGTGTTCTCAGTTTTATTCATCTAAAGATTACTGATTTCCCTTGCAATTTCTTTTTGATCCACTGATTGTTTAAGAGTGTATTATTTAAAAAATAAAAAAAAAGAGTGTATTATTTAATTTCCAAATATTTGTGGATTTTCCAGTTCTCTACCTGTTATTGATTTCCAGCTTCATTCCATTATGGTCAGAGAAGATGCTTTATATAATTTCATTCAAATTTAAATTAAAATTTTAAATTTATTGAGACTTGCTTTGTGACCCAACATGTAGTCTATCCTGAAGAATGATCCATGTGCACTTGAGAAGAATGTATATCCTGCTGTTTTGGGGTACAATGTTCTGTATATGTCTGTTAGGTCTAATTCATTTGTCATATTATTGAAATTCTCTGTTTCCTTATTGTTCTTTAGTCTAGATGTTCTATCTGTTGATGAGAGTGGTGTATTGAAGTCTTCAACTATTATTCTAGAGGTGTCTAGTTCTCCTTTCAGTTTTGCCAGTGTTTGCCTCATTTATTTTGGGGCATTGTGATTGGGGCATAAATATTTATGATTATTTCTTCTTGGTGGGCTATCCATTTTATTAATATTTAGTGTCCTTCTTTGTCTCATAACAGTTTCTCATTTAAAGTCTATTTCATTCTTTATTAGTATAGCAACCCTTGCTCTTTTCTGGTTACAATTTGCATGGAATAATTTTTTCCAGGCTTTTATTTAGTGCTTACATTAAAAAAGAAGAAAGAGATAAAATCAAAGACCTAATTGCATACCTGGAGAAACTAGAAATAAAACAGCAAAATAATACCAAAGAAAAAGGCTAGGGTCTAAGGGTCTAAGGTGAGTCTCTTGTAAAGAACAAAAAGTTGGATCATGCTGTTTTATCCATTCTGCCAATTTGTGAATTTTGATTGGTGAGTATAATCCATTAGCATTCAGTGTTATTACTGTAAAGGCAGTACTTACTTCAACCATTTGTTCTTTGGTATATACATCTTTGTTTGTCTCTCTTTTTCTTTATTGCAACCTCCTTTTCTGTATGGTTGAACTTTTGTGATGTCGCTGACTGATTCATTTCTCATTTCTGCTTCTGTATATTTTTAAAATGTTTTCTTTGTTGTTACCCTGGAATTTATATAGCACAGTCAACCTCTATGACCTACTAATTTGAACAGATACCAATTTAGCTTCAATAGCATACCTATTCTTTGACTCTTCATTTCTTCATACTACTCCAGGTCAGTCTCCCCTGTCTTTTTATTTCAATCTGAAGAATTCCTTTTAGTATGTCTTGTAAGGCAGACCTCTGTTGATGAACTCTCTCAATTTCTATTTATCTGTATTTTAAACTCTCCCTCATTTCTGAAGGACAGTTTTGCTGGAAAAAGATGCTTTGGCTAACAGTTTTTCTCTTCCAATACCTTAAATATATCTTAATTATATATAAATATATATAATTAAATTATCTTAAATATATATCTCACCTCCATGGTTTCTGATGAGAAATTGGCTCTTAGTCTTATTGAGTATCCATTGTATGTGACAATTCACTTTTCTCTTGCTGCATTCTGAATTCTCTCCTTATCTTTGCTTTTTGACATTCTGATTAGTATGTGTCTATTAGGATTTATTTTGTTTGGAGTACATTGTGCTTCTTGGACATGTGTATTTATGTTTTTCATAAGAGTTGGGAAGTTTTCAGGCATTATTTCCTCAAATATTCTTTCTTCCCTTTTTCCCTTTTCTTCTTCTTCCAGGACATCCTTGACACATATGTTTGTGCACTTTTTGCTGTCACTCAAATCCCTAAAACACTGCTCAATTTTTTGTACTCTTTTCTCTATCTATTCTTCTGATTGTATGATTTTGACTGTCCTGTCTTCTAGTTCGCTGATTCTTCTGCCTGTTCAAATCCACTTTTGTATGCCTCTAGTGTATTTTAATCTCTACTATTGTAACTTTCATCCCCATAATTTCTGTTATGCTTCTTTTCATACTTTCAAATTCTTCTTTTATATTCAAACATTGTCTTCTTAATATACTTTATCACTCTATGCATATTTCCCTTCATCTCCTTTAATTGATTTAGGAGATTTTGTTGAACTTCTTTGGTTAGTTATTCCAATTTCTTTGTCTCCTCCAAAATTTTAATTTGTTCCCTTGACAGAGTCATGTCTTCCTGTTTCTTAGTATGCTTGTAATTTTTTGCTGATGTCTACGCATCTGCTTTCCTTGATGAGTTAATTCTGAAAGTCAGTTTCTCCCTCTTGTCTAGGGTTTCATTGATTTTTTTTTCTCTTTTGTAATTTTAATGGAAGCCATGCTATTCATTTTTAAACTCTCTTATAAGCACCAAATTTTAATATCTAATTCAATTTTTTGACCTGAAACACTATCAAGGAATTCCCTCAAGAACAAAACAATGATTTTCATTCTTTCTAACATCCAAATTGAAGGCTTACTGAAACCAAAGCAAAAAAGCCCACACAGAAATAAAAAGTAACAAAAATCACATTCTAGGGTTCAGAGCATTGAGCAGCCTTCACTGGGCTGTCTAATCATCCTTTAGCTGACTTTTAAAAAAATAACACCATAGCTCATCAAAATATACATTTTCCATTTGCTTTTTTAAAATTAAAAATAATAATTAAAAAAAAAAAAACTTTAAAGGAATTCACAATCAATTGCCTGACTTCTTTCGGTGTCATCTACAGCATATAAAGGTCAGGATGGCTATTTGCAGAACACATGATTAGGTGATATTAATCTTCAAGGCTAAGCTGTCTTCCAAACTGTAATATACCCATAACTCTGGGGAGGAAGGGACACAGATCATCTCCTTTGAGAATTCCATGGGACAATACAGGCACCCAAGCTGTTCTTCATAAAGCAACAGGGCTTCCATCATGCTGACACAGTTCCCCTGTGTAAAATATTTCCCATCCTGTTTCATTATTTTCATTGAAATGTCAAGAATCAGTCTGAGAAACTTCCATGTGAAATCTTCTTCTGGAGATTTGTAGATTGGAACAACTGTCAAGTCATTAATCACATACTCAAACTTCCTCCCTTCTTTGGCATACATTTTCAGTACTGGAATACAGTCTCCTATTAGAACCTGATAGCATTCTCCTTTAAGATTGTCTATGATGTCACCACAAGATTTTTGCATATGTTTCTTATACCCATCAATCACCATTTGGTCAATCTCTACCATAGTGACCATCTTTGGTTTCAGTTTGACTATTTCACATAAGATGCCCCCATCTCCACCTCCCAGAATTAGCACATCTTTGCCAGTGTAATCTTTTCCACTGCCCATGATGGCCTGGGTATATGCCAAATCACTCTCTGCCAAATTAACATGCCCACTGAGGATTAAAATATTTCCAAATTGCTTTGAGTATAGAATTTTAATATTCTGCTAAGGTGAGTCTTCATCATACACCACTTCATTTATGTCATACTCAACCAGGTACCCATCAGTATTGGGCCAATATCTGTCAATGGCCCCTCCTCAAGCTATGGGTGGTAATTGCTTCACCCTTCCAGTATTGTCTTGACTCAATTCTTTCATTCTTTCTTCTACTTTATTCAAATGATTGTCAATTTCTTCTTTGCCTTGTGCATCATTGTCATAACTCTGAAGGTCTAGAAACACCAATCCATGTGGGTAAATTCTCAAATTGACAAAGCTGCCATTTTTGTTTGTGTAGGTTGCTAAATAGCCATGGTCCTGCCAGGTATACACTGATTCTGTCATCCCCTTCTCCTGGAAAATGGACTGGAGGCCTTTTAGAATGGTCTTGCCATCAGCTTTGGTACAAGCATGCTGTGCTGCTGCTGCCATGGTACAGCGAGGCCCTGTGCCATGCCTGGGGGAGGTGGCTGTGGGAGACTGAGGACCATGTGGCGTGTCAAGCTGCCTAGGGTTTTATTGTTGATTGGCTTTGTGTTAGGGTTCTTCTTTGACACTTGGTCCAACTTATTCCAGACCTTTAGAATAGCCCAAGTTTAAGTGATCAGATTTTCTCAGCTTTTCTTCACCTGACTCTTGCCCTGGATATGTAGTATAATTTTTAAGATTGCACTTTTTGTGTATTTGTTTTACCTCCAGGAGATAGCTTCCTTTCCTCTGTTCTTTCTCTGGGAATTTTGATCTGTTCTGTTAGTTTGTGTGCAGACTTTTCTTCCCAGATCCTATTATTTGTTTACATTCTTTCCCTCATACAGTGCCCTATTTTCTTTATACTTTCCGGTTTTGGGACCCTCCAGTCTTACAGCAGTTCAGTTTAAGGCTCCCCCTTTTTTTCTCTGTCTGTTTTTCTGCCTCTGGTTTCTTCCCCTTTAGGTTATCTTACTCCAGGGACCCAGATGGGATTAATCCAGGAAGATGGGTTACTCCAGAAAAATCTATTTTGTATTTAGGGAGTCCCGCCAACAGTAACTGGATTGAATGAGTGCACCGCTGCTGCCAATCTACATGTTTTCTTTAAGCTCTTTATTCCCCTTTGGGGCCCTTTTGTATGCAGCACTCCTCAGTGGTTTCTGTTATGCCCTGGGTCTCTGTGGATTTGTGTCCCTGTGCATGTATATGAGTGGGGTTCTAACTCACTGCTGTGAGTTTCTCTATAGTCTGTGTCCCCAGTGGGAGGGATCCTTGCAGTTGCCTCTGGAAAACTCCCAAGCTTTGTGCTGGACTGAATGGGAAGGGGAAAAGAGGGCCAGTCTGTCTGGAACTGAAGTTTTCTACCTCCTATTTTTCTCTTTTTTTAATTCAGAATTTGTGGAGTCCTTCTTCAGTCTTTACCATCCTCCAGAGTTCTTAGCAAGTGGAATTTGTCCTTATATTCACTGAATCTCTGGGGAGGGTTTTTCAGGGAACATCTTAACATGTTACCCTAATCTATTTCCAGTTGACCCTATTCCTAAAGTAGATTCCTTCAAGGATTTCAGTAGAAAGCCTGGGGATTTTATCAGTGTTCATTTTCATTGAAGGGTCCTGAATTTCAATTTTTATCTACCCAGCATCATAGAAATGCTGAAATATCTGTTTGGCTTTTTTAGTCTCTTAGAAGCTGATTTTTGTTTGGTTTCTTGGTGTCTCACTCACACATGTTCAACTTAGGAATTAGTAAATGCCTCTAGGGGAAATTTCCTGCACAATTTCAGATTTATCTTAATGGTTTCTCCTCTGGGATCATTATATATTGGTTATGTACTATGGCTTCATACAATTCTTTATTTTTTTAAACCAAGCTTTTAAATTTGTTCCTATTGGGAGGGAGATATATATTTGGTATTAGCTACTCTGTCTTAGGTAGAAGTAAAACTCTGCTCTATTTTAAATAAGAAAATCAAATCACATAAAATCACTTGTCTGCTTAAAACTCTAACAATTTCCCATTGCAATTAGTATAAAATGCAAACTCCATATCATGACCTAAAATGCTGTAAACAATCTGCCAAAAGGCACATAGCAATTAGTGACAGAACAGGATATAAATCTAGCATTTCTTGATTCCCAGTCCAGTGCTACAATAGTTTTGTCTCTCAAGGGTACTTTGCCATTATAAAAAGCCAGATTTTGGACAGGGGTGAACGGGATTCCTCCCAGTCCTTGGTTAATTTACAGGATTTAATTGTGCTTTATTTTTTCCATAGTACCTAGCACAGTGCCTATATCATATTACGCCTTCAACATTTATGAAACTGAACCAAAAGAGAAGCTTTTCCACTGTTTATTCAAAGTTTTTATTACTGCTTGATTATTGAAAGGCTTTAAACAAACTGAATTTAGTGTCAATCTCTCTCTCACTTTCTCTCTCTCTCTCTCTCTCTCACACACACAGACATATGCACATACAAACACAACTAACTTTCCTCTTTTCCCTGCCTCCCCCCCTTCCTCCTAGCACTTTTCTTTAGCTAATCATTACTCAAAGAGAAATCTATAAATAGATTGAAATCCTTATATTACACATTTCCAGGGCTAAATTTTAGAATTTTATAACTAGAGAACAGTACTTTTATGTTTTGTGTAAGGAAAGTGAGATTTGTGCAAGTTAAATGACTTGTTAAAGTCATATAAAGTCATATAATTAGTTGATAGCTGAGGTAGAGAGTAGAATCTAAGTTTCCTGATTCACAGCTTATTACTATATTTGATGACTCTCTTCCAGGTTGTTTTACGTTTGAATAGAAATTTTTCCTTTTGGTCTCTTCTTTGAGTGAGAATCCTCCACCCCACTCCCACCACATCCCCTATGTTTATGGCAGTACTTTTTAAAGCAGAAGAACCTATATGTTTTACTAAATAAGATCTTAATAAAAGTTTCAGTATATAGGCCAGTTTTTAAAGTTAGTTCTCTAATCTGTTTTTTAGGTATAATGGTATAGAAATCTAGTTTTTCTTTATATATATAACTAACAATTACAGCAGTATTTACTCAATTTTTCCATCCCTTCCCCACTAATCTGTGCTGCTACCTCCATCTTGTACCTAGATATATATGTTTTGGGTTCTGTTGGCGGTCTCTCTGCTGTTCCACTGGTGTATTAGTCTATATCTAAACCAGAACAACACATTTTTAATTTCTTTTTATTAAGTATTACATTCAGTAAGATTTACTGTATTTTTTATTGTTTTCTTTGGGGTCCTTTGTTATTTTATAAAAATTTAAGCATCTTCTCAAGTTCTATGGGGAACCCTGTGGATATTTTGATTGTCACATTATTTCAATCACTATTGTCCTTTTTGTACAATGATACCTTTCATTCTTTTTTTATTTTTTATTTTTTACCTTTTTTGGCCAAAGTTATGACTACATTATTTTGGTCTCTTCAAGGAGGTCCATTCTGGGTCTGTGTTTGTGTTTATTTAATCTATTCTGTAAGTAATGAGGACACTAATTTCCCTGAGGTCAGGTGTGTGAGTTTGAGAATTCAGGTGACTGAAAATGACTGCTCCTATCAGTATTTTAGAATTAACTAGAATACCAAGGACTTGACTTTACTTCAATAGATTGTTAGGATATTTTGTCAGTAAGATATACCCTAACAACCGTTCTCTTCTTAGCATTATTCAGTTTCTTTTGCCACAGTAATACATAGTGGGATGCAGTCGACAGACATTCATTCATTCAAGTCTGCCTTGAATTCAGATTCTGAAACTTGCCGGTTGTGTGAAACAGAGAAACAATTTATTTGAGCTTTGGTTTTCTCATCTATAAAATAAGGATAATAATATACATCTTACAATGTTTTGGTAAAAATAAATGAGGTAATAAATGTGAAATAATACTATCTGGTATGTCAGAGATGCTAAAAACATTCACCTTCTTCTTCTCAAGAACTTATTTTGGGATATTTTACCCAAATCTTTGCTGTATGGAAAGAAGAAACATTCTTTGCAGGTGATTTAACTACTTGTTGAAATAAAACAGTTTTGGCCTGATTAATTTTTAATGGCTAAAGGAGGATGCCTTTCTTTTACATTATATAATAATTTTAGAAGGAAATAAGACAGGTTTGGGAGCCAGATATTCTTCTATTGGAATCCTGACTTTACTACTTATAAGTTATATGATCTGGAGAAGTCAATATTCCTATTGATAATATGTAGATAATTCCTTTAAGGTCTTTATAAAAATTAGAGTTAGTAGATTCAAACCTCTTGATGCACTGCCTGTTGCAATTTAAGTGCTTAATTATTGATATTGCTATTTTTACTATTTCATAGGACTGAGCTTTCAAATGCATTGGCATCATTAAAGGAGGAACTTCTAAATCTTTTTACCTGCTTACTTGAGAGCAATCCCATTGAGATATATGTTAATGAAAAATAACTCATTTTTCTCTCTTTAATTATTGAATACATTGAGCCCTGATACCTGAACATTTTCATGGCATTTTATACCAAGTCATCATTCAATAAATATACATAAGTTAAATGGAATAATAGAAAATGGATGTTGGTTTATCATAGTAATTATTACCAGATGTATATTGTCAAAAACCATAATCCCAGCAGGAAGCCTGCAAAGATGAGCAATGGTAAAATATTTTCAACTCTGAGACTCAAATGGCAGAGAAAAAAGGAGTAGAGATATTGGAATTCCTAAGTGTTAAGATGGAGATGATCCTGATTGACAAAGCACCATTGAAAGGAATCAGAAAGGGAAGATGGACACATTTCCATAATCTCTTCCATGAAAAAGCAAAGACATTGAGCTCTGGAAAACAGTTAAAGGGTTGTGGTAACTGGGCAAGAATTGAATCAAGAAAAGGACAACTTAAAAATAGTAGGAAAACTCATGGTACCTTTCCTAGCCCATTCCTCACTCCTTCCCTGGCTTGGTGCAGAGGCAGCCCAAATTCCCAGTAAAAATTCCTGGTCCTGTTTCTGGAAGGAGCAGAATAATTCTCATGTTCTTATAGGGGTGGAAGTATGTCTGTACCAATCTGTCAGGTGGCAGCCTGAGTATTGAAGGATGATTGTCTCTGTCTCATCAGTATCAATACTTCCTCTGACAATGAAGAAGATCACATGACAGCTAAAATGCTGTAGAAAACAGTCAAACTCACCTTCCTGATGCAAAAGATTACTAGCTTTAAGACATAAAATATAGTGTCCAGAACAGGGAGGAAAGATGGTAGATTTCCTGGGAGAAGAGGAGCATTTTGAAAATTCATGTAAATGGGAGAATTCATAAGGCTATGAGTGCATGCCAAGGACAAGACACATGCTCAGAAAAGACAAATCAGGGTTCCATGCTTTTCTCCTTAGGCAAAATTTAGCCTCACTGTAAAGATGGCTAAGCTTTCCCCCTCTCAATTAGAAGCAGAGTGGGCATCACTATCCCCAAATCCTCAAGACTGGGGAATGAACAATGGACTAAAGTAGACCTACTATTATTCTACTATAGACTTATTATTATTCTAGCAATGGAAGAACTCTTATCATTGATGTAAAAGCAGTGGCCATCAGAGGTTCTGAGGGATGTGAGAGGGAAATGTAGGTATAATATGGGGGCATTTTCAGGACATTAGGTTTGTCCTGCATGACATTGCAGTGACGGATACAGGCCATTGTATATTTTGTCATAATCTGCAAAATTGTGTGGGACAGAGTGTAAACTATAATGTAAACTGTAGTCCATGGTTAGTAGCAATCCTTCAATATCTGTTCATTAATCGTAACAAATGTACCACACTAATGAAGGATGTTGTTAATGTGGAAAGTGTGGGAGGGGGAGGGAGTGGGGCATATAGGAATCCCTTATATTTTTTATGTAACATTTATGTAATCTAAAGTTTCTTTAAAAATAAAAAAATAAATATTAAAAAAAAGATGGCTAAGCTTTGAAGGAGAACACCCCAAACAGAACCAATCTGCAAATCCAGAGAAAGAGTCTTTCTTTCTTTCTTCCTTTCTTTCTTTCTTCCTTTCTTTCTTTCTTGCTTGCTTGCTTTCCTTCTTTCTCTTTCTTGCTTTTTTGCTTCCTTTCTTGCTTTCTCTCTCTCTTTCTTCTCTCCTCCTCTTCCTCATTTTATTAGTTCCTTTAAGAAAATCTCTTCATAATACCAGTTGGATTCAAGCTTAGGGAACAGACATATAGTGACTAAACTCCAAGGTTAACATTTTATATTAAAATATTAAAATATTCAGTTTAAAGCATATAAATCACAAAGCATACAAAGAAACATGAAATGATGGCCCATTCAAAGGAACAGAATAAAACAACAGAAAGGATCAACAAGGAAGCCCAGAATTTTGGCATACAGACAAAGACTTCTTTAAAAGAACTTCCTTAAATATGGTAAAAAAAATGCTATGGGAAAACCAAACAAAGATCTAAAGGAAATGAGGAAAATGATATATGAACAAAATTGGAATTATTCAGTCTAAGGAGCAGAAAGAAATAAGAATGAAGAAAGTGAACAGAGCCTAAGAGACCTGTGGACACCATCAAGTTTACCTATACATGCATTATGGGAGTCCCAGATGGAGAGGAATGAGAGAAAGGGGCAGAAAGAATATTTGAAGAAAAAGTACATGGAAGCTTCCCAAATTTAACAACAACAACAGTAACAACAAAAACCCTAAACATATGCATCCAAGAAGCTCAACAAACTCCAAATAGGATATTATAATGTGTGGGGACACATTAAAATAAAATTGTTAAATGCCAAAAACAGAGAATCCTGAAACCAACAAGAGAGAAGCAATTGTCTTGTACAAAGGGACCCCAATAAAATTAAGTACCAATTTCTCAACAGAAGCCTTAGGGGTAAGAAGTCATTGGGATAGCATATTAAAGTACTTAAAGAAAAATATCCCCAAAGAAGAATACTGTATCTGGCAAAATTGCCTTTGAAAAATGAGAGAGAGTTTAAAAATGTTAATCTCTAAATTCCCAGATAAACAAAACCTGAGGGCATTTTTCATAACTAGACCTGCTGTACAAGAAATGCTACAGAGAATTTTTCAGGCTGAAAGGAAAGGACATGAGACAGTGTCTTGAACCTGGTATGAAGAAATAAAGATCGCTGATAATGGTAACTATATGGCTAAATATAAATGTCAGTACTAGTGTATTTTTGGTCTATAACTCCACTTATTACTTCTTACAACATCTAAAATGCAAATGCATAAAAGTAATGATAATCAATGGTTAGGAAACACAATGTGTAAAGTTGTAATTTGTGACAAGAACAACAAAGGGATGGGGGTGGAGCAGTATAAGAACTTTGATATATTATTGAAATGTTGGTGTCAAATCAAATGAGGATGTTATAGATTTAGAGTGCTAAATTTAAGCCCCATGGTAACTACAAAGAAAATATCCAAAAATACACAAGAAGGAAATGAAAAGACATTCCAAATGGTTTACTACAAAAGATCAACTAAATAAAAATCTAGACTGTAATGAAACAAATGACAGACAAAATGTTATAAGACTTATAAAAAGCAAATAGCAAAATAGCAAAATTAAGTCCTGTACTACCAATAGTTACTTTAAATGTAAATGAATTAAACTCTCTAGCCAAAAGGCAGAGATTGTCAAAATGGATATTAAAAAAGCATAACCCAAATATATGATACTTACAAGAGAGTCACCTGAAATTCAAAGACATAAGTAGGTTGAAAGTGAAAGTATGGAAAAAAATACATCATGCAAAAGAGAACTGGGGTGACTATACTACTATCAGACAAAATAGACTTTAGGTAAAAAAAAAACTGTTAGAAGGGACAAAGAACATGTTATATTGATAAAAGGGTCAATTCATCAAGAAGATATAACAATATTAAATATATATGCACATAACATTGCCCCCAAACATATGAAGCAAACATGGTCAGATTTGAAGGGATAAATAGATGGTCCTACATTAATAGTAGAAGACTTCAATATACACTTTCAATAAATGATAGAACATCTAGACAGAAGATACATAAGGAAATAGAAGACTTAAGCAATTCCATAAATGAGCTAGACCTAAAAAATATAGAAAACTTTGCCCAATATTAGCAGAATATACATTCTTCTCAAATAAACATGGATCATTTTCTAGGATAGAACATGATTTAAGTAACAAAACAATATTCAATAAATTTTAAAATATTGAAATTATTTGAAGTGTCTTCTCAAACCATAATGGAATGAAACTAGATATTAATAATAGAGGGAGCAGTGGAAAATTCACAAATATGTGGAAATTAAGCATGTACTCTTAAATAACCAAAAAGTCAAGGAAGAAATCACAAGGGAAATTAGGAAAATCTTCAGATGAATTAAAATGCAAACAAAACATACCAAAACATGTGGGATGCAGCAAAGACAATACTCAGAGGTAAATTTATAGCTGTAGATGTTTACATTAAAAAAGAAAGTTGTCTAATCAGCAAACTTACCTGAAGGAACTAGAAAAAGAGAAGCAAACTAAGCCTAAAGCAGGCAGAAGGAATAAAATAATAAAGATTAGAGTGGAGATAAATGAAATAGAGATTAGGAAAACAAAAGGGTGGCAATTCCATTCAAAATGGGGGAAAAACAGTCTCTTCAGCAAATGGTGCAGGGACAACTGCATATCCACATGCAAAAGAATGAAAGTGGACAAGTATCTCACACTATATAAAAAATGAACTCAAAATGGATCAAAGACCTAAATACAAGACTCAAAATTATAAATCTTTTAACAGAAAACATACATGAATATCTCAGGACATTGTATTAGGCAATGGAGTCTTTGACTTTTTACCTAAAGCACAAGTAATATCGACAAAAATAAATATTGAACTTCATCAAAATTAAAAACTTTAGTGTACCACAGTACATTATCAAGAAAAAGATAATCTACAAAATGGGAGGATATATTTGGAATCCATATATCTGGTAAAGATTTAATATCCAGAACATAAAAAGAAACCTTTCAACTCTCACACACAAACACAAAAGAATAAACAACCCAATTAAAACTGGGCAAAAGACTTGAATAGACAGTTCTCCATAAAAGATATGCTAATGGCAAAGAAGCACATGAAAAGATGCTCAACATCCTTAGCCATTAAGGGTATGCAAATAAAACCCGAATGATATAGCCCTTTATACTCACTAGGATGACTATTATTAAAACAATGGAAAATAAATATTGGCAAGGATACAGGGAAATAGGCACTCTTGTGCATTGTTGTTGGAAATGTAAAATGATACAATCACTCTGGAAATCAGTTTGTATCATCATATGACCCAGCGATCCTACTTCTGGATATATACCTAAAAGAACTGAAAGCAGGGCATTTGTACAATGGCATTCATAGCATCATTATTCACAATAACCAAAGGGTAGAAACAACCCAAGTGCCCATCAACAGATGAACTGATAAATAAAATGTGGCATATGCATATAATGGAATATTATTCAGCCATAAAAGAAATGAAGTTCTGATGTATGCTACAGCATATACTTCACAAGGATACTATGTTGAGTGAAATAAACCAGACACAAAAGGACAAATATTATATGATTCCATTTATATGAAATACCTATAACATATAAATTCATAGAGTAGAAAAGTAGATTAGTGGTTTCCAGGGGATAGGGGAGGGGTGGATGGGAGTGTGGTGGCTTGAATCTATGTATCCCAGAAAAATAAGTTCTTAATATTAATCCATTCCTGTCAGTATGAATCCAATGTATATAGGACCTTTTGATGAGGTACTTCTGTTAAGGTGTGGCCCAAATGAATCAGGATGGGTCCTAATTCTATTTTTGGAGTCCTTTATAAGCATAATGAAATTCAGAAACATAGAGACAAAGTCACAGGAGCAGCGAGATACTTGATGTCGACAGAACCCGGAAGAGAAGGAGAGGCAACCACATACATTGCCATGTGACCAAAAAGCCAAGGACTAAGAATCACCAGCAACGAGCCCCAGATTGCCACAGTCTTCTGGGAGAAAACATTGCCTTGCTGAAGCCTTGATTTTGGACTTCTCCCAGCCTCGAAATCATGAGCCAATAAATTCCTGTTGTTTAAGCCAACCCACTGCATATTACTTGTTTCAGCAGGCAGAAACTAAAACTGAAACAGGGAGTTATTGCTTAATGTGTACAAGTTTCTATTTGGGGTAATAGAAAAGTTTTGGTCATTCATGGTGGTGATGGTAAACAATGTTGTAAATATAATTAATATTTTAACCACTTGAAAGTGGTTAAAATGGGAAATATATTGCATATATGTTATCACAATAAAAGTTAAAATGCAAATATGTATAAAATTTTAAAATATGAAACATGGGTCTTCCCCTTTTCTCAAAGTACAAGAAACATGAATAAAACTCCACCAAGGCATATCATAAGGAAATTGCCAACACAGGGTATAAAAAGCAAATCTTAAAAATATCTAGAGGGAAAAATGACAGTAGCAGATCCTCACTATAATAAATATGAAAGGAATTATTTCAGCCAGGAGGAATATCACACCAGATAGTAATATAGATCCATACAAAGAAACAGAAAGCCCCAAAAATGGTAACCACATGAGTAAACATATAAGATACTGACCTTGCTCATAAGTTCAAATTTAATAAGAGATAAAAAGCTTAGCTGAATAATTTATCTTAAGATGGGACAAAGCCTGCCTAATTAGATTATCATTATAATTTTATATTCTTAATTCAAATAATGTTATACTTTTAAAAATTTAAATAAATGGTCTAAAAGGCTTTTATTGAAATTCACAAGGCCCCTTCTGCTCTCTCTTCTCCTCAGAACTTTACTCCTTTTCAGCAATCTCTTGGAAGTCTCTAGCTTCTGGGGTTTGCTTCCATATGTCTAAATAATTTACTTCTGCCATTCTTTAGTTCTCAATCTTAATCATCATATATTGACTTTTTGTAGTAGATAAATACTAAACTCCTCATCAACTTTCTCCTTTACTCAACCTGCCATTGTTCTGTATTTTACATTTTTGTTGTAATAGTTCTTGAGTTTATTATACACAATATACCTATTGCTCACTACAAACCCAATAGTTCTAATAATTTTACTTACTTGAATATCTTTTGTTTTACCTAGAATTTTTTATTGTTTCTTCATTTGCTTAATTTTCTATTACCCTATCATTAATTTTTTCTACATCCACCATCAGACTTGTTATTCAACAAATAATATTATGTTCTGAAGAAATAAAGCTTTTCAGATAATGAATCAAGTCTTTTTTTAATTCCTTAGAGTCATCATGCCTCATACTTCACTTGATACCTGCTTCATAGCTTTTTCTGGACTTTCATTGGCAACCATTCTGGGAATTTTCCTCCATTGTCCTATTATGATGCCTGAATTCCTTCCCTTTTCAGATTTGCCTCCTGAATTCAGTAGCTTTTCCTTTTCCTTTTTTGGAGAACATGCATATTAGGAAATACATTTGTCTAGTATTTTTTTTTTTTAATTCCTGGATTTTTCCCCACTGGTTTCATTGTTCTTATATTTTGGAATTCCTTTAACTTGAGGTTGAAGTTCTAGTATCGAACCTCTAATTCTTTTATCTATTCTATTTTTCACCCCTTTTTCTTTGTGATTTGACTTCTGAGAGATTTTCTGAATTCTATTTCTCAACACTATAACCAAGTAGTTTTATTTCAGCTAACAGATTTTTAATATCTAATAGTGGTTATTTTCTGATAGTTAAATTTTATAGTATCTTATTCTTATTTTATGATGAAATATAATTTCTTATCTCTCTAAAGTATTATATTCATAGTTTTTAAAAAAAATTGTTTCCGTACTCTTCCATATATTGACTGTACTTCATTTGAGTTACTTTTTTGATCCCCTTTCAAATTAACAATTTTTCCTTCATTGCCTTGTAATTTTTGTTTATTGGTTCATATTTAAGAATGAGGTACTGGGAAGATGGCGACTGGTGACTCTGTATACTTAGGTGGGGGTTGATAACGGTGGATTTCCCTATAGGATAATATGATGGGACACCTGGATTTTCATAGAGGTGCATGTATGTGTGTCTGTTTGAAAGCCTTTGAAATGTCACTTCCTGGGCATCTTGTTCCTGAGGCTGTTCAGTTTGTTCAGAGGAAAATAGAAGCCCAAACTTTCCTACCTGTGGGACAAACACCTGCTCCTGTGGTCCTGCCTGGAGCAAGGTGGTGAAGGGTGTTGATAGTTCAACAATTAATATATAGCATTTTATTTAGCGCTGCTGTTTTTATCTAATTCCCAGATTTTCTTGGAGTTTTTGTGTCCATAGTCTCTCAGATTCATTTTTTTTTTTTCGTGAGAATAAACCATGGATTTCCTGCCTGATGCAATGGCAGTTTGTGCATGTCAGTGAATAAGACTTGGGGGTCCAAACACTCTATATTAAAATGGTCAGTCAATCTATTGTTTTCAGCCCCTTTTCTTGGTTCTACATTCCTTGCCACCTAGTCCCTCACAGTCTGGAATCCGTCAGGGGTTCCTTCAATGTGAATGTTTACTTCTTGTAACAGCCCACTTTAGACTCTTTCCTTTAGTTTCCTTCATTCTGCTGTGTCTGGGATCGCTTCTACATCCATATTCTGTCTCCTCAAATTTGCTGAAAGCTCACATTCTCTGATGTAGCCTCTCTATCTTTGAAGCTTTACATATATTTTAATCTTTATTATCATCTTTGTGGAGTCATAAGAGGGAGAAGAGATACATGTATTCGGAAAATTCATTGATTTTAAATAACAGCACCATGTAGCATTTGAAAGTACTGGGTGAGTAAGAAATAGAAAACTGAAAACAAATCAATTATCTACTACTACAAATGACAAAAACAACAACAACAACAAAAAAACCCAAAACACTACCACAAGTTTGTGATAAAAATCCAGATGGCAGGAAAACCATACAGACCATTGCAGAAAGCATGAAAATCTGAACTATGGGAATGTTAGGGATGGATAGAAAATGTGAATGTAAGAGAACTTTTAGGAAGTGGTTTCAAACAGACTTAATGACTGGTTGATTGTGGGGGGTGAATGAAATAAATGAATTTAGGATGACTTCAAGTCTTTTGACTAGGAAACTAGGTGAAAGCCATTACCCACTTTCAGCAATGAGAATTCAGGAGGAAGATGGCAGAGGGAAATATTAGTTCTCTTTTAAACTTACTGAGATTGAGATGTACGGGACTTACTCAAATAGCCACAGTCACTAGGTAGATGCTTTCATCTTTATTATTATTATTATTATTATTATAAAGAAGTACCTTAATTCTGTAAACAGAAATGGCACACTTCATATAAAACATTACTTTAACTTTATATAAATTCCCTGTCCCATGAAACAGTCTAAATTGGTAAAGAGCTCATACTCCCACTGCAAGTTCCCTTATGGTCATTTCTGGTGTTTCTTTCACACCAAAGAAACTGGATAGAAAAGAAAAGGAAAATAAAGGAAAAAGACAAGATAGGAGAAGAGAAAAAAGAGGAACAAGATGAGTGAGTAAACTAAAGCAGCTCAGACCTTTTTTTGTAGTAACTAATTGCTGAGAAAAGTTATTTGATTTGAAACTTGAGATTCAACTTCAAGTCAGTTTGAAAATACATAATTTTCTATTTAGTAAACAAAAGTGTTAGAAAGTTAAACACATTTTTTCCAAATGATTTTTCCCTTGTTCTTTGTCTTAATATTGTCTTTTTTGTTTTTGTTTTTATTTTTTTAATATACTTTTTAATTTTTTTTGAAAAGATACTTAGATTACATAAATGTTACATAAAAAATATAGGAGATTCCCATATGCCCCACTCCCTACCCCTGCCACATTTTCCCACATTAACAACATCCTTCATTAGTGTGGTACATTTGTTACAATTGATGAACACATTTTGAAGCATTGCCACTAAGTGTGGATTATAGTTTGCATTGTAGTTTACACTCTCTTTTGCACATTTTTGTAAGTTATTACAACATATATAATGGCCTATATCTGTCATTGCAGTGTCATTCAGGACAATTCCAAAGTCCTGAAAATGCCCCCAAATTACACCTATTTTTCCCTCTTCCTTCCCTCAGAACTTCCAGTGGCCACTGCCTCCACATCAGTGATAAAAGTTCTTCCATTGCTAGAATCACAAGACTATAGTAGAATAACAGTAAGTCTGCTCTAGTCTATCATTCATTCCCCAGTCCTGAGGATTCTGGGATGGTGTTCGAAAAGCAGTGACTGTAACAAGTGCTGGAGTCCCTTTCAGTGATATAGGTATAATGAACTCTAATAATTCTAGTTTGTGGGTGAATCAGTATTTCTAGATCCCTTGACTCTTTTGGCAGGTATAAGTAATACAATGATTCTAGTTCAGATGCATCTGCCTTTATTTGAAATGGGAAAGAATGATAATACCTTATGTTTATAAATATAGGGAATAATGTTTGTAAAGCAGGATCTGTAGCCTATGAAGAACAAATCTGTGCTTGTCATAGTGTATAATTTCCTTTTTTGTAAAAATGAATCATTACTGATATTCAAGTTATCCTGAAGAGAATAAGTACTAAAATAAGAACTTTAAATACCCCAATGACTATGTAAATTCTTCCAAACCTTAAAAACAATCGAAAAATATGTTTATGTGTGCTGTTACAAAGTGATTCAGCTTTGAGAGTCTACACAAAATGGCTTAAGATGGACTTGCTCAGAATAAAAGTAAATATAAGCTTCATTTCACACACATTCTTCTTCTCTTATTTTTCTTCTTTGGTTTCAGCAGAAAAACCATTCCTTCTCCTTTCAAAAGCCAACCCTTAGTTTTCTGTTCTACCTACTACCACTTCCTTATCATCTTATCCACTGAATTTCTCTTCCAGTATTTTTTTCTTCTATTCCAGCTCTAAAAAGACAGCTATTAGATACAAATCTACTTGCCAAAATATCAGATCAGCCTGTGTGGCAACTGGACAAAAATGAATGTTGAATTAAGGGAGGTACTGGCAGTTGGCAGTCTGTCAAGACAGAAAAGTGCTTTTCATGTTTCAGAGTTTCCAAGCTAGGTGCCACATAGCAGAATCCTGGCTCAGGAAATACTCTTGCTCTCATATGTTCCTCAACTGTGGGTTATGTAAGAAACTTATAGAATGAAGTCGCATTCCTGGAAACATAATTCCTCAAAATTATTATTTTTCACAGGTTAGTATGCAATAGACATCATATGACCATGCTGAATTAAATATATTTTTGTGTAGTACAAAAACAGAAAGTTAGCAAATGCATCATTACAATACCTATTTTCATTAGTAGGAAAAGAAAATTATGACTAATACTTTTGGCTGTTTTATTTGTTTCAAGTCATAATCCCATATTACAATTAGATGCCTGAGCCTTTGCCTGAATTTTTAATACATCAAAATTGATTAGAGGGGAATTGTGGGAAGATGGCATCAGATTAGGCAGGCAATGCTGAACTTTCTCACAAAAACAATGGAGAAAGTGCCAAAAGCTGTCTAAGGGACCTGCTTTGGGGGTCAGCAGACCAGGACAGTGCTTCACAATTCCCAGGAGGGTGAAGGAGAGAGATGAGTTATCAAACCTCCATGGAGGCCAGAAAGGGTCCCCCTCCTCCACCCCCAAGATGTTAAGCTGGGGTAAAGCCCCTGACTCACTGCAACTGACTGAGAATGGAACAGACCTCTTCCTCCCTGTTAGCTGTTACAAGGGAAAACGGGGGGTGGGAAAGTTGGGTAGCTTTTCTTTATTGAATTCAGTCAGCATAGTCTGCTTTGAATCTTGGCTCTGGCCAGACCAAAACACAGGAAAACAGAGAGAGAAAGGTGCACCAAGGATCTTCATCTACTGGCTAGTCTGGAAATTGCATGGACTAAAACTGATTTTGAGGTATCTTTGTACACCATTAGTGAGTCCCTGCACACCATTAGTGAGTCCCTGCCCTGATTTTGATAACATAAGCTGAGAATTTTAAAGATTTAGAATAAGTCAAACCAAATATCAAAGATGAGATTTAAAAACAAAAAACAGGCAAGAGAGAGAAATTGGCCATCAGAGTAAATTTGCTAACATATTCAGATGCCTAGATATCAGCAAAAAATTACAAGCCATACTAGGAAACAGGAAGACATGGCCCAGCCAAAGGAAAAAACCAAATATCCTGAAGAGATACAGGATTTAAGGCAATTAATCAATGATAATCCCACAACTCTCCTAAATCAATTTAAAGAATTGAAAGAAAATATGACAAAAGAGATAAAAGACATTAATGAGACTCTGGGTGAGCATAAAGAATAATTTGAAAACCTGCAAAGAAAAGTAACAGACCTTTTGGGAATGAAAGACATGATGGATGAGGATTAATCTGTGCAGAATTGATAAAACAGTTGTTTGTAAATCTTTGGAAATGAATAGAAATGGTGAAAGTATATCATGGTGTTTGTAACTAGCAGAGCAATTATATGGATATGACACTGGTTGAAAGGGAAAGTCTAAGGTCATGTATACTAGACTAGTTTTACTAGACGGAAAGCTAAAAACTCTTACATGGGACTGTATAAGATAGTAAAACCTCATGTAAAATACAAATATGGGTGATATTGCATATATAACACTGTTTTTACAAATATACTAGAGAGAAGAAAAAAGAATAGCAGCTATGTATGCCAGGGGGCCTACAGACATTAAGAGGTGATGAGTTTTGTTTGTCTTTTTATTATTATTATTATTATTATTATTATTATTGGAATAATGAAAGTGCTCTATGAATGGTTGAAATGATGAGAGCATAAATATGTGGTTACACCGAATACCATTCATTGTACACTTTGGATGGATTTATGCTATATCAATATGTATCAATAAAATTGATCTGTTAAAAAAATTAATTACAAGCACATAAGAGCAGATTTGAATTGCTCAGAAACAGAATTAGTGATTTTGAAGACAGAACATTTGTACTGGAAATGACAGGAGAACAGAAAGAGAAGAGAATGGAAAAAATGAAGTAGGGTCTCAGGGAACTGAATGACAACATGAAACATGCAAACATACACATTATCTGTGTCCCAGAAGGAGAAGAGAATGGAAAAGGGGCAGAACGAATATTTGAGGAAATAATGAACAGAAACTTCCTAACCCTTATGAAAGACATAAATATCAATATCTAAGAAGGACAACGCACCCCAAACAGAATAAATCCAAATAGACCTAGACGAGACACCTATTATTCAGAATGAGAAATATCAGCGATAAAGAGAGGATGCTAAACGCAGCAAGAAAAAAGCAAAGTATGATATGCAACAGAACCTAGGTAAGATTAAGTGCAGACCTCTCATCAGAAACCATGGAGGAGAGAAGAAAGTGGTATGATGTATTTAAGGTACTGAAAGAGAAAAACTGCCAGCCAAGAATTCTGTATCCAGTAAAACTGTCCTTCAAAAATGAGGGTGAGTTCAAAGTCTTTACAGACAAACAAAAACTGTTACCAAAAGACCAGAATTACAAGAAATACTAAAGGTAGTGCTGCAGCCTGAAAGGAAAAAACAAGGGCAAGAGACTTGGAGAAGTATATAGAAATGAAGATTATTAGGAAGGGTAAATTAAAGGATAAAAAGACAGACAATAGTTCGATATGCAACAGAAATCCAAATGAAAAATTGGATGAAATAAGTAATGTCTTTACAGAAATAACATTGAATGTTAATGGTTTGAACTACCCAATCAAAAGAAATAGACAGATACAATGGATAAAATAATATGAGCCATCTATATGTTGTCTACAAGAGACTCACTGTCAGACATAAGGGCACAACCAGGTTAAAAGTAAAAGGTTGGAAAAAGATATTTCATGTAAATATTAACCAAAAAAAGAGCTGAAGTAGTGATACTAATATTGAATGAATAGATTTTAAAAGCAAAACTGTTACAGGGAATGAAAAAGTCATTATATATTAATAAAAGGGGCAATTCACTAAGAAGAAATAACTATATTAAATATTTATGCACCTATTCTGAGTGCCCCAAGAAGGGAGAAATAGATATCTCTATAATAATACTTGTAGACTTCAATACACCGCACTCACTATCAGTATTGGATAGAACATATGGACACAGGATAAAGAAAGAAAAAGCTTGAATAATATGATTAATGAACGAGACTTAACATCTATAGAACACTGCACCCCAAAACAGCAGGACATACATTCTTTTCAAGGGCTCATGGATTCTTCTCCAAGAGAGACCATATATTGGGTCACAAGACAAGTCTCAATAAATTTAAGAAGATTGAAATTATACAAAACACTTTCTCTGATCATAATGGAATGAAGCTGGAAATCAATAATGGATGGAAAAAGGGAAAAGTCATAAATATATGGAGCTTAAACAGCACACTCTTAAGTAATCAGTGGGGCAAAGAAGAAATTGTAAGAGAATTCAGCAAATGAGACAAATGAAAATGATAATACAACATATCAAAAACTATGGTATACTGCAAAGGCAATGCTGAGAGGGAAATTTATAGCTCTCACTGTTTATATTTAAAAAAGGAGAAAGAGGTAAAATTGAGCATCTAACTGTACACCTGGAGGAACTAGAAAAAGAACAGCATACTAATTCCAAACCAAGCTGAATGAAAGAAATAGTAAAGATCAGAGGAGAAATAAATAAAATGGAGAACAAAAAAAACAATAGAATCAACAAAACCAAAAGTTGGTTCTTAGAGAAGATCAAGAAAATCGACAAACCCTTAGCTAGACTGACAAAGTAAAGAAGACTCAAATAAATGAAATCAGAAATGAGAGGGGCCACATTACTACTGGCTCTGCAGATATAAGAGAGATCAATAAGAGTATATTATGAACAACTGTATCAAAAAAAAAACCAAAAAACTAGAAAATGTCGAAGAGATGGACAAATTCGTTGAAACACATGAACCACTTTCACTGACGCTAGAATAGAAGACCTCAACAAACCATTCAAAAGTGAGGAAATTGACCCTAGAAGTACTGTGAGCAGTGACACAAATAAACATCTGCACACTGATGTTCATAAAGGCATTTTTCAGATAGCCAAAAGTTGGAAACAACCCAGTTGTCAATCAACTGATGAATGGATAAACTGTGGTGCATGCACATGATGGAATATTATGCAGCAGTAAGAAGAAATGAAGTGGTAAAGCATATGACAGCCTGGATGAACCTGAACGACACTATGTTGAGTGAAGCAAGCTAGACACAAAATGACAAATACTGTATGATTGCGCTATTATGGACTAAATATATTATGTAAACTCATGGAATTAATAATCAGAGTATAGGTCACCAGAAAATAGAATAAGGGTAGAGAATGGAAACCTTATGGTTACTCTATGCAGAATTGGTTAAAAGGTTGTTTGCAACTCTTTGGAAATGAAATGAAATGTTGAGAGTCCATCATGCTGTTTGTGACAAGCAGAGCTACTATATAAGTATGACAGTGGTTGAAAGGAAAAGCCTAAGGATATTAATATTACTAGAAGGAAAGCTAAAAAATGTAACTTGGGACTATATAATATAGTGAAAATTCATGTAAAACACGAATATCAGTGATATTGCATATATGACTTTTTTTTTTTTACAAAATATAAATACAAATAAGAGAGAAGGAAACAATAGCAACTATGTATGGCAGGGGGAAAATAGAAAGATTGAGAGGTGATGAGTTTTGTTTGTTTGGTTTTGTTTTTTAGTATTGTTTTTGTTGCTGGAATAATGAAGATACTCTAAGAATGACTGGAGTAATGAATGCACAACTATGTGACTGTACCGAATATCATTGATAGTACTATTTAGATGTATTTATGCTTTCTTAATGTTTATCAATAAAATTGATTTGTTATAAAAAAATTGAACAGAACAGGCTGAAAGTAACGGCTACATAATTACAAGGATGAAAAGAATACAACAAAAAAGACTTTATATTTGTGTTTCAAATACTTATCAGTCAAATATAAGTATAAGTATTTCCAAGTCAGTGCCATAATATATATTCTCACACACTTGAAGTACTTTCATGCATTGCTTGACATATACAAGTATGTTCCAGGCGCTGTGCTAGACTGTGGAGGCTGATAGAAAGATAACGACCTGGCTCACATATTCAAGGATCTCTCAGTCTACAGGAGAGGCAGTGCAGTAAGTCAGTCTTAAAGAGTGTGTGATAGTAAGTCATTTGGGAAACTAACTGAGAAGAGGAGCAGAATAAGCTTTCAGAGATAACTGCTCTTTCATGCAGAATTAGAAATTGGCTATTAGCTTAAAGGCAATTAGTGTAGTGTATAACCCTAAAGGAACGTAGTCTTTTTGCAAGATTTTATACTAAATAGCATGATACCCATTACTTTGGGATGGTTTTGCTGTCCACTTTTAAGGAAACATGAGAATAGATTAGATCACCTATCAGAGTCTTTTTATTTTCATTCTAAGATTATATGAAAATGAGCAAACAACAACAACAACAACAAAAATACAGCCTTTTAAATGAAATTCCCCACTAAGAGATTTGAGTTGAGTCTTAAAAGGATTGGAATTATAATCTTTAATACTAAGTTACTGAAAACTAGTATAAGTAAAGGCAAGAGCATGATGGTTTTTGTGACTTTGAAACCACCATTTGTGATATAAGAGAACACAGACTTCAGAGAGAATATTTTCAAGGTTCTAATAAAATGCAGGGATTATCTGGTTTTTATTCTGTTTGATGGTAATGACTGTTTTCTTTTTGCACCTGCAGCCAATATTTTGAGGTAATGATTTGATGATAATAGTTTTTGTATTATTACTTCAACATAAATATATTTTACTAGATAATACTTTATTTTTTATCTCTGTGAAAAATGTAGGTCAAGAGGAAATTACTGAGTATAGTAGTCATAACATTATAGTTGGCTTGAATTTCAAGTCACAAATTGTACCAAGTTCCCTTAACTTTTTTTCATAGAATATGTATTTATCCCTAAGGCTACATGGGGATTAATGAAGTTCAAAGGAAGAGGTTTATCCTTCTATCAGCTGTAACTTAAAAGTTTCTCTTCTTTTCTACTATTTTGGTCTAGAAAAATAGTAGAGAGAGAAAAAAAAGTTGTTGCATGCAATTGGCTGAATTTCTCTCCATTGGTTTAGTGATGAGAAGAGAAGAGTCCACTGTGGGACAAAGTACAGATTCAAGCAACTCTTTCTGTAGAGGCACTCCTCGTTAAAATCAGAGTTGGTTCCATCTTGGGGTGGCTTACTCAGCTGGGAGGAATTGTGATGTGTGGACTGAGTGAGAACCTGGAATATGGGTGCAAGCTTTCAGTCCCCTTACCTAGTCTAGGGTTCCTCTTCTCCCCAGTGGCTCATGAGAATATACCACCCACCTTCTTTATCCTCTGAACCTCCTGCATTAGCAAATGTTTTTACTTAGGTTTACAGATGTTTTCCACCTGCAGCTGCCTCAGTTTCCAACTAATACTTTACAAAACTGAGAGCTGAAAGTAGGTAGCATTCTCTCTGCCATTAGAGATGAGATTTTTATAAACTGTATTTTCTGACTCAGTGCAAATAATTTTATACTTCATAATCGTTATTCAGATAATCCTACCTCATACATTCTGTAGAGTACTCTTTGATAAGAGGTGGAATCATGATAAGATAATGTGGGTTGTGAGCTGCTAGGGTTGGAGTAGGAGTATTATTTGTGAGGATCCTCCAGTCCCACCCCCACATCTCTCTTCCATATTGTTCGGAGTCTGTGACAACGCTTTCCTTCATCACACTCACTCTCGGTGGCCACACCATCTGCCATCTGAGGGCTATTGTAAACATTATCCCCAGATATGGTTGTGGTTCCTTCTGTTTAAAGTAGAAATATTAATAGACAATTCCTAATCTTGGAAATTCTAGAAAAGACAAACAATATTTTTCAAAGACTCTGTACCAGAAAGAGCAGAAAAAATATTATTTTTCTGTTTTTTAGGTAGAATGGGATATGAATGCAAAATCAAATTCTGTGTCTTCAGCCTTGGGATTGGGAGATTGCTTTCCGTGTCGAGATGAGTTATGGTAAAGTTGTTACAGGAATAAAGCAATGCATTTTTGTGGTAGTTGGTTTCAAAATGATTAAAAGACGCTTCCACTCATAAGGAAAAATATAATTGCATGTTATTTGAACCTTATAGCTGCAGCCACATGACATCTTTTTGTGAAAATTAATGATTATTAGCTTTCCAGATCATTAAACCAGAGCCTGGAGTTGAGATCAAAGTTGATTTTCCTGAGTTTTCTTCCTCTTGAGCTTTGTAGCTTAATATAATTGCCCTCCTTTTTAGTGATAGCCTTGAAGAGAACTGATTAGCTTCATAAATGACCTCCATAAATGACCTCCAGAGAGCACCAAGCTAACAGAGGCAGGAATGGAAACTTGATAACTTAGTCCTTCCTCCCCCAACAGGAGACAAGACTAAACCATGGCTTTCAAAAGCTTTCATACCCTGTCATTCTTCCTTTAAAAAGTAATGCTGTTTTAGAGGGTTACAGCTAGGTTACGTGTATCCAAATGTTAACCCTATACCATTTGATTATAACTCTTATTCTTCTGCCTATTAGAATAGGGCATGATGCATACTGCAGAGTTTGAAGGAGCAATTTCTACCTTATTCTTCTTTCCTGACTTTATACCATAATTGTTTTGTTGATAAATTAGACATAATTATTCTTTCATTTCTGATTTGGCACTTGGAAACAGCCTCCTGTACATATGGTATGATGGGATGTTCCCAATAGTGCCAAGATTTCTTCTGTAAACATAAAAATCAGTTAAACATAAAAGATTTGTGTGACCTTGATAGAAAACAGCTTTAATTTTCTTTCTGTTTTTTATTTAAAAACAGAAGGCTGTTTTTCCAAGTGCCTAAAGTCACTAGGTTTTATCCTCCCCCTTTTAAAGAGGGGAACTGTTTACTTTTAAAACAGAGAGTCTTATTTGGAACCCAGTTAGAAAGCAGATAAAATGAGAACTTCTCTGCTTGAATCAGAGATTGTCTGTGCAGAGTCCTAGCTGCCAAGCCCCATTCTCACCCCTGAGTCCTCCAGGGGAATCCTAAGTCTTCTCAGAACACAATAAAAAACTTACTGGGCAATATGATCTCTAAAAGCCCTTTAGGTCTGAGATGCTATGATTCCAACAAGTGATTACTGAATATTTCCATGTTATTTGTCACCTCAAAGAGCCATTTTAAAATGAAAATACTTCTAAGAGAGAGTCAGACCTTAATAGAATGTCAACTTAAACTTAACAAATGAAAGAAAGAATATGAGTGAATAAAGAGGACAAAATATGCAGTAAATAGTGCTTTGTAGAGTAAACTGACATGCAAGTGTTTTTATCTTGATAAAGCGTGTCATATTTTACAATTTAGTAAGATTTTTTTTTTTATCACCTTTCCTCCACATCATCCCAACCCATATCCCCATCCCTTTGATTGCGAACACTTTAGGGGAAAGAACTTTTACACACGGAGGCTCTCAATAAATGTTGGTTAAGGAAACAAGGAAGGAAGGAAGGCAGGGAGGGGGGAATAAAGGAAAGAAAGGGAAAGAGAGAGAGAGAAAGAGAGAAAAAGCTACTGTCCTCTCTCTGTTTCTTTATTGCATTTCTGATTTCCTGAACTGGGCTTATTTTAGAGATAGTAGGAAGAGAAGAAATGGGGAAAGCTGTGTGTTTTATTAGCTGGTCAGAGAAAATTCAGACAGAGAAATTGGGGAGTGGCAGCTAGAATGAAGCCATTTCTTTTTCAGCTGCAGAACAGCTGAATAAAGTCCCTCATGCTTCTGAAAGGCTTGCTTTGTTCATCTCTCGAGCAGTCTTCCACCTGGACATGCAGCCCTGTCTCACAATTCCTCTCTCACTGCTACCTGTGCCTCCTAGAGATGCTTCCCCATTCCACACTCACTGCCCAAAACATGATTATGCAAAAATTTTTAAAAAGGTTATGATTTCCTCCTTCATCCCTTCACCCTCTCTCTATGTATTATATTCCTAGTCTTAAGGATACAATGTGAACCTGATAGAGAATCTGCTGCTGGAGTAGCTTTATTCTTTCATACATACTTAAAAAAAATTGTTCTTTAAAGAGGTACCAGGGATTGAACCCAGGACCTCATATATGGGAAGCGGGAGCTCAACCACTTTAGCTACATCCACTCCCTTTATACATACTTTTAATTAAAAGTAGTAAAGCACTAAGTATAAAAGTGAAGCCTTCTCTTCTGATCCTAATATTAGTTATTTGCATGTTCATTATTTTGTAGATCCTAAAGATGCTTCCCATATATTCTTCTAGGAGATTTACAGTTTTGGATTATTCTTTTAGGTCTTTGATACATTTTGAGTTGATTTTTTAATATGGTGTGATTTTTTAATATGGTCTTTTTTTCTTTAGAAATCCTTCAGAAAGTTTTAAGATAGGAATAGAGCTGGAGGTTTCCCACCTCTCATTACCAAGTCCTCATCTCTCCAACACCACAGTTACTCTTTTTATTTCATACCTAGCACACCCAAGTGTTAACTCCAACTATCTCACTCTGCCTCCACCAGCCAAACCTTCTTTAGGATTGCTTGAGGACTGAGCAGTAAGGTATTTGTTTCAAATTGGGGGTGGAAGATACTAGAGATACCTAAGGCTACTTTGGAGATATGGGAGACCATGGGTGCCAAGCTGAAAGCTTTTTTATGTGTGTGTGTAAGGGGTGGGTCAGAAGGGGCTATTGGGTGGCTGCTTGTTGTCATTGTCTGTGTTTTCAGTTGCCTCCCATGAAGAGTCTGGATGGGTTAAGAAGGGACCACTGTGGGGATGGGGTAACAGCTCTTAGAGTCAGGATCTTTATAGTCAGGCTTACATCCTTGGGGCTCAAGTGCTTTGGGGACCCTTTTACTTCAAGGTAATGGTGTTCCAGTTTCTTTATGGAGGACCTGGAGGACATGTTCTGCCTGAGTGTGGGTACGAATCCCAGGTCTAGTGCAATCCAGGGAGGTAGGCAAAGATTCCATCCTGGTCCACCCTGGGAGCCCCTAAGATAGTCCAGGGCTATGCAGATGCTAGAGCAGAAGTGCAGTGTGGACCCTGATTCCACCCCTTCCTTGCAGCCCTTACTCTACCTCCTTAGTGCCCAGGCTCTTTCGTGGCAAGCTGTGTCTTGCCCAAAGACAACCCAACATGGAGTTAAGTGGGGCAATGAAACCCAGTCTGTGTTCCTCTCATTTACCTGGGCATCCAAGTAACTGTGTCTGTACCTTCTCCTAAGTCTCACAGAGTGTTGTATGGGTTTGTGGGGGTCCTGGTACTTCCTTTCTTCTCTTCTGCTATCCAACCCTACCCATTCATGGCTACCATTAGCTGTTACATCATCTCTGCCTCAGTCACCCCTCTTCTGTCCCCTGCCTCCTTTTTCCCACCCTCCATCCTTTCATCTTTCTCCTACTTCCCATGTTAAATTCCCCCATAGTCCTGCTTCCCCAGACTACTAGTCAACCTCAACTTTCACCTTCACTGTTTCCCCATACCCCTCTTCCAAGATGTTTCCTGCCCCACACCCACACCCTGACTCCTCAGAGACTGGACCCAGCTGGCTTCCAGAGTCTCCCAACCCAAGCCCTGGCCCATGAAGGTGGGTGCACTAGTGCTTTCAGAAGTTGGAGGAGTTGTTGAAAGTGCCATCACAGAGGATACAGGATGGCCTCTCAGCACTGAGGACTGGGTAAAGTCCTTGCTGCAGATACCGTAGTGGTATGGCCATTCACACACAAATCGTGGTCACGCAAGTCTAAGGATCAACAGAATGGTTCTGCATAGAACCTGCAAGCAAAAGGCTTCCCCACTGCTGCTCCTGATGCCATAGCCACCATCACTACCTCGGAACTTTCCTGTGGCACTGCCGGATTCTGTTTTCGAGTTGCTGCTGCTTCTGGAGACCTCCGAGAGGTCCCCGGCTCCAGGTCATGTCGGTGCTAGTGGCTGGTGCCAAAGCCCAGGTGCCAAGGCCCTGAAGGTCCGGGGGCAGAGTGGGCAGTGATTAGGGCTGCTCTCCTGTGTGCAAGCTGTAGTGGGCACAGAGGCTGGCAGGACCTGAGCAGCTGTGGCCACACACATGAAATCGGCTTGATCCCTGACTCTGCTGCCTCCCTCAGCCCCTGACAGCTACCCATGTTCATGGAACAGCAGCTGGGAAACCAGCTGGACACAAGGCATAGTGAAGACAGCCTGGTTCTGGGGGCTCAAGAACCAGTGTGGTATCTGTCACCTTCACCACCTGGATCTTGATGAGGCCACTCGGGGGTGTAGTAGGTGGACATCATCGGGCTCCAGGACTCTTGGATCCTGAGTGTGGAACTCTGTAGATTCCAGTCCCTTGCAGCAGCAATCTTGGCCCCCCAGAGGACAAGAGAATGAGACTCTGAAGTCAGTGATCTTGGACTGGAGGGCTCCATTTGCTCAGCTGCCATCTTGCTCATCTTCATTCTTTTGC
>JAQZBX010006764.1:0-52300 GCA_029593785.1 Cabassous unicinctus | reverse complement strand
TATTACTATTTAAAAAAAAAACTCATTTTCTTACAGTATGTGTACGGGATCCTATAGTTTTTATCATTGGAAAAGTAACTTTTGGTGAAAGGAACATTAGTTGCTCCAATTGCTCTTTATTTACATGTCTTAAGAATTCATATTTGCAGGAAAATCAAACTCTTTTTATAGCAAGAAGAAGAAAAGGACTATGGTTACCAGTTCAGATGACCAGACATTGGCAGCAGTCTCCAGAATCCCAGTTGCTGTAGCATTTCCTTGACCATTATTTAGAAAGAACTAAAAGACTGATTTGACTTTTAATAGCAGGAATTTTGGGACTGATTGGCATCATAACTGCTGTAGCTGTCACTGGCACAGCCCTGCATCAAGGAGTCCAAACTCAACAATATTTTTAGGACTGGCATAAAAATGCAATTGAGATGTGGCATAGCCAGTCTCACATTGATATGGAACTGAATAATTGTATGAATGATCTTGAAACAACTATTATACATTTGGGTAATCAAGTTTATAATTTAAACTTGTTAAGAGCTCTTAAATGTGATTGGAATGAAAGTTCTTTTTGTATTACTCTTTTGGCTTATAATAATAGTGAACATCATTGGGAAGAAGTGAAAAATCACTTGATTGGATATAAGCATAATATTTCTTTAGATATTTTAGAATTGCAAAAGAAGGCATTGAGCAGGTCTCAAAATGAATTGAAAGAAACCACTGGTGCAGAATTTTGGAATGAATTGTCTGAAAATTTAAATACTATCAATCCATTTCACTGGTAGAAACAAAAAACAGTCCAAATATCATTTTAGATTGGATTAGGAATTATTGTTATATGCATTTTAATTGTTTGTATTGTCAAGGGTAAAGTAATGACATATATTCATAGAAAAAATGAGGAATTAGATTGGATAAATGCATTTATGTTAAGAAACTTGGCCATGAAAAACTAATTTTGCATTAATTAGTAGAAAGATTCTACTAATAACCCCTTGATGTTAATACTAATTATCTTCACAGAAATATTCATTTAAGGAACCTGAAGAAGTATTAATATTAATGAAATTGCCTTCCATGTAAAAGTTCAAAAGCTTGACTGTAGTCACTGATGGGTAAGATTCTCAGAGGAGGACAACCTAAGACAGGCACAGTCACAAGAGCCTATGGAAGAAGACAAGTGTGACAGGAGGTCACCTTGTATCAGCTTATATAATGGTTCCTATGAGCTACACTGAAAAAAAGTAACTAATAAAAAAGGGGGAAATGATGGAGTTTCAAGTAAAGGCCATGACTATTGACAGAAAGCAGGTCACCTTGGAATGTAGGAGACAAGCCCTCCAGTCTCATGCTGATAGGAGCTGGGTGGGGAAACATCCTGAGACAATGTCTGTGAATTGCAGAAATGTAAAGAAGAACTGAGCCATTAACCTTTAAGACTTGCTGATTTTAGTAAAATGTAAACTGTCAAGTATCTATTGCCTTTGCATATGCACATATATATTTTCTTTGTTCTAAAGCCAAAATAAAAGCCATACTTTATGTTGTGGCTGGGCTCATCTTTCCATATGGGACGGATGGTCCCTTGATCCCAGTTTTATCTTCTCTTTGTTTCTGTCTTTCTCATCCGTAGCACCGTTTTCATGGGCCCAGTTCCTGAACACCAACAAAATCCATATAGACAGAGAATGGGAAATCACTGAAGAAGAAGCACAGCAAAGAAGAGACAAACTGGCAGCACCTAATTTTTTTAAAAAAGGAGGAAAAATGAAGGGGGGGAGGGAAGAATAAAGAAAAGCAAGAGAAAACAAACAGAGAAAAACCAAGCAACCACACAAGAAACAGTCAAACAAAGCTAAGGAAGAACAGTGTTCCTTCTTGGGCCCTTGTGGAAACTCTCAGTCTGCTTTTGTTTATCAATCAATTGCCCTGCAAGGTTCTATCTGCAGGTTTTGAGGCAGATTTTAGCTATTAAGCTAAATTAAAAAGAAGAATTCATTTTAATTTTTTAATGTGACTGTCTTTTTTTTTGTTTTTTTTTTGTTTTTTTTTGTTGAAATAAGGGACCCAAAAGCAGTCCTCTTCTAGACCACCCCCTTCACCGAGGGGACCCTAAGTAGGCTTGTGGAAACTAATCAAGCACTTCCCACTTCCTGGCATCCCCAGGGGAGCTGAAGCTCTGATGCTTGTCAGTGTAGAATGATAAAATTGGCTGACTCTACCCCCTCTGGAGCCAAGCCTCAGTGTCACTGCGCTGCTGGGTAAATCAGGCTTCTTCAGTAGATTCACCTCTCCCGTCAGCCTGGTGCTGCTTCAAGCTGGCTTATCTGCTCCCCAAAGCTATGAGGGGATCCAGGCAGCCAAATCCACAGAAAGGAAACCCCTCTCTACCTTCTGTCAGAACCCTCCCACTCTTGGAGAATGCTCCCTCTCACCGGGTTGCCGGCGGGAGTTGGGACATATCCCTGGGCAGCTAGGTAAATCAACTTCCTCAGCAGATTTGCCCCTCCCCTCTGCCTGTTGCTGATTCAATCCAGCTATTTTGTTCCCAAAAGCTTCAAGGGGTTCCAGGCAGCCAAATCCACAGAATGGAAACCCCTCTCAACCCTTCATCAAACCCTCCCACTCTTGGAGAACACTCCTTCTCACCAGGTTGCTGGCAGGTGTTGCAGCTCATACCAGCCTTTTTCCTTGTGGGTGGGGCTCAGCCATCTGTGTTAACCACCACAGGCAGGCTTAAAACTCATGAATCTCTACCAAGCAATCCACACCATCGAGCTGCCTCCAGATAGAAGTCCCCAAGGTTCTCGCTCCATGTGCCCACAACACAGACTCCCTGGCAGGACCCTGTCCCCAATCAGCCATCCTCAGAGAGTGAGTCAGTGAGTGCCCTCCTAAACTGATGCCATATTGCTCTAGTCCTCTGAGATTGTTTTCCCAAGCTCACTTGTGCATTTAAACAAGGCCCCCAGAGATATGCATGGTAACTCTCCATTTGAGTTATTGGTTAGATTGGTCACTATGACTCTGAAAACAATAAAAGCATCTGCCCTATCACCTGATCATGCTCCTTAAGTAGAATGAACTACATGGCTACTTCAAATACCTGCTGCACTGCCAGCCAGAGATGGCTTGTTCTCCAGGACTAATGGTGCTGCAGTATGCTGGCTGTGTGAGAGTTATATTAAGTGGAGCAATAATTACCAGAGTAATGTGAGTAAAACATAAACAGACACAATTGGCATAATGTCCTGCTCCCATGGAGAGATGACATGTATTGTATTGCAAATCTTGAGCTTAGATATATTAACTTCAGCACAAGAGAAACTTGTATATTGCTCAGTATTAAGAACTGTTCCTGATGAATATAATATCTCCTCTATACTGGATCATAGTATTGAACATGTCAAAAGTCTTGGCTAACTTGATTAATTTTCTAAGTAGTTAATGAACTTGTCTATGAGATAAAATAATGGTTTTCTTAAATACTGCCTTTATTTTGCTTGCCATATACTTTTCTTTTTGTTGCCTAAGTTGTCTTTGTGAATTTATGTATAGAGCATCCTCCAAAATGTTATGAAAAGATTCTCCACCCCTAAACAGCAGAAGATAACTACAGAAGAAGAGACCTTTGCCCATTTTCCTTTTATGAGGAATATTTGCAAAACATGTCTTCTCAAGAATAAGAAGAGTATAAGTACAAGGGGAGATATGATAGCTGGAAAAATGTGTTTACTAAAAATTTCTTCACTTAAGAAATTCTGAAAATTCTAATAAACTGAGCTAATTTCTATTAATCTTATTTTAGAAGCTTAATATTTGCACTTAGTTCCCTGAAGAATATTAACCAGAATTGCTCATTTTTGTTTATAGGAATAAGATAAGGTTTCAAAGCAAAACCAGACAGAATGGTGTCAGGAGAACCTTATGACCCAGTAAATCTATAACTTTTCTCAAGACCAAAAAGTTGATATCTTTGATCTGTTGGCACAACATTATCTAGACTGTGGTTTATTAGCCACTAAAATCAAGGACAATTGAACATGCCTGAGACAGTGAAGTACTGACAAATTCCATGTACCCTCCTCACAACACCCCTGGCATCATACCATCACTTGTTTTTTCCCCTTGTTTTTCTTCTCATGTACACATTTTCTCTTCTTATTGCCTATAAAAATGCTAGCTCTCATTTTCGATTTGAACTGGTTTTGGGAAATTTTCCCCAATTCCTTGCTTGTGCACTTGCAATAAATCACCTTCTCACTGAAAGACATGTTTGTCCCTTGTAGCAATTTATCAGGTGGGCCCTCCTTTTGGAAATGAGCTTTACTTACAGTAACACACCCCCACAGCCTTTGCAGAGAGATACCTTTTAACTGTAGTTAATTTTGTAGGATAGGACATATTTGTTTTCTGGGTGGATCATTGAGCCTGTTCACCTTCAGAGGCCTTGGCCTTCCAAGACAGCTCTCTGTCCTGATAAACATGTATTCAAGGAGGGTCAATATCCATGCAGTTCTTTCAGAGATGATGCCCATTTCTCCAGTGACAGAAACAGGAAAAGCAACTGGAAATGAATCCTGGACCCTGGTGGATGAACAGCTACCACTCTACCATGGTGTCTCACTAGGGACTACCCATGCCAGAAAGAGTAAGAATGAAAGGGCAGAGAAAGTGAGAAAAAAAATGAGGTCAGCAGATGTATGTGCCTCAGAGATCCAAAGTATGTGGGTTGGGGGGTCCTTGCAGGGGAGGTAGGCTCATGAGTCTCCTCCCATGGTGGTCAGGACTAACCAAAGTGGCAAGGCAAGTGGACAGTGACTCAGAGAGGACAAGAGGGAGTACCAACACTATATCCCCATGTTCTAAAGAATGTGAAAACTTTTAACTCCATCCTGGTCCTCAAGGCCTAACTTCCTAACACTGTATGTGTCAAGAAGGAGGATGGTGTTGTTTTGCTGAACAGTGGGTTAGCTTAATATATAATTATCATATTTCTGCATGTACCATGTGTGGGCTCCATTTTACTCTACATCTGGACCCCATGGATGTCAGGGAATGGAAACACCTCTACACCATATGTAGCAGAGGGATACTTGTTTCATTTTTCTGTTCCATCTCCATTGAATTTCTGGCAATCACTCTACCAGGGGCCACAATGGAAGGGCTTCTTCCAGACAGTTTAACTTTTTAAATGTTTTTGATTTAGGTGAAAATTACATACATTGAAAAGCATGGCTCTTAAGATTACAATTCAAGTTTGGGAAGTGCACACATACATGTAACCAATACCCAACTCAAAAACTAAATTATCCCCATCACCCCAGAAGTTTATCTTGACCCCTTCCCTTTTGACCCTACCTCTTACAAGCAAACATTATTTTGATTTCCCTCACCACAGGTCAATTTTGGCTGCTCTTGAATATCATGTTGAGAAGTGTTACATAAGGTACACTGGGTTCTGGTTTCTTTCACATATATGTTGTCTGTGATGTTCATCTGAATTGTATGAATTAGCAATTTATCCTATCATAATGCTGAGGACTATTCCATTCATGAATAGATAATGATTTATTTAGTCATTCTCCTGTTGAACATTTAGATTAATTAAAGTTTGGGTTTGTAAAAAAAAATAAAACAAAATAGAGTTACTATGGGGAAGAGATTAAAATGTAGTCAGGTGGTCATTCTGGATATTACTCTTAGACAAATAACAGCTAGATATCACAAACTGCCAATGTGTGCATGGCCTCAAGAGACAACATTCCTCAAAACCCAAAGGACATCTGGATACCACAAACAAACCACAAGATAAAGAACTCAATCAACTATTAAACTGATGGACATTTGGAGAACCCCAAATATCCACCAACCACAAACAACTTATGAAATCTTCTTTTTCTTTAAAAACCTTTCTTGGAAATGCCAAGACAGGACATGATTTGGGTCATTACCTGAATGTGTGCTCCCCAAATTGCAATTCTAAAACCCCCAAATAAATGTCTTTGTTGCTATGCAGCTCAGTTTCTTATCTCATGGCTGCCAGGCTCAGAATAGCAGAACAGGAAGGTTTACAAAGATCTCCCTCCACTAGAAAAATGAGAACTTGAAAAAGAGGCTGAAATAAACTAGGTGGTAACACTGGACCAGAATGGCAGGAGTGCCAGAGGAAGTAAGAGACCACAGAATTGAGTTTTGTAAGTGAAAGCAAGAACCACTGTCCAGCCCCCATTGCCCAGCCCTGCAGCAGCAGTTGCAGAAATGGCTGTTGCTGCTGCAGGGCAGTCCAGCACCCAGGAGCAGCCAGGTGGTCCAGGATTGGCAGAGGAAACCTCCTCCTCTCAAATTTGGAGTTGAGACTTGAAGTCACATTAGTGGATTTGGAAGGGATCAGCTTGTGGAAGCTGGCCTCAATTTCAGCCCTCTGGGCATTGATACTGAAAGGTTCCCATCAACATCCACCTAGACATAAAGAGCTAGTTTGTTTTTTCCTTCTCTGTGTGGGCAATTCCTGGTCTGGAATGATATAGTCTCCAATTTTGGTTTCAGCCCTATCAGCAACAGGTGCTTCAGGCCTCACATCAGCCTCTTCCAGGACTTAAAGACCAAGCCCACTTTTTCTTGGCTGGATTTCTACATTCTCTTTCTTGTGTTCTTTAGTCTGGAAGAAGCTTGTATGCCCAGTGCAGATGTTAACCTCAGTTTCCCACAGAAGCAGCATTTTCTGACCTTACACCAGCATCTACATGGACATAAAGAAAAAGTCCACCTCTTTCTCTTTACTTTATGTGTTGCATGGTGTTTGTCTTTCTTTGCTTTATAGTTTTGGTTGTGTCAGATCCCTGAGGGATGAGTAGGAATACTGGCCTAGGGTTTCACCTTGAAATTACAGCTTTTGTCTTTCAACCAGTACACAACAGGAGACTTCATAGTTTTTCTTTTTTGTGTTGGTGTTTTTTATCTTATTTTTAGTATATTTTCTATTCTCTTTGTCCTCTTATCTCTTATTCTTTTTTCCTTGCTTTATTTCATTCTTGTTCTTAGACTGTAGACTAAGACTAGGAGAAATAGATTTCCAAAGTGACCCAACATAGCATAATATTCAGAATGTTCAGCTCTCAACTCAAATATACAAAATATACAAAAAAGACAGGAAAGTGTGGCACAGAGGAGAAAATAATTTAATGGAAAAATATTACCAATGAAATACAGCCTTTTGAATTACTAGTCAAAGATCTTAGAACCGTTCTCATAAATAGGATCAATGAACTAAGGAAAATTTGTTGAAAAACTAAAAGAAATCAAGAAAACAATATAAAACAAAAGGAAAATTTCAATACTAAGATAGAGGTTACAAAGATCCAAATGGAAATTTGGGAATTGAATAATTCAAAAGCAGATTGAACTGAATTTCAGGAGCAGATTGGAGGAGGCTGTAGAGCGTATCAGTGAACTCAAAGAAAAAAACAATTGAAATTGTCCAGGATGCAGAGCAGAAGAAAAAAGAATGAAAAAAAAAAAAAAGAACAGAGTCTGAGTAACCTTTGGAACACCATATAGTATGTCAATATATGTAAAATAGGTGCCCCAGAAAGAGAAGAGAGAGATACATGGCCAGAAAAAAAATGCTTAAAGAAACAATGACAGAAAATTTCCCAAATCTGATGGAAGGCCTGAATACACAAATCCAGGATACTCTATGAATGTCAAGCAAAATAAAGCCAAAGAGATCTGCATCAAGATTTTTTATGATTAACCTGTACAGCACCAAAGACAAAGTAATACTTTGAGCATTTGCATTTAGTACAGGTTAAGCAGAGCCCAGTCCTTAGTAAGTGATTATGAATTAGACTCTTGTTTGTAACAGAGTGGGTGGAAAGAAACAAACCTTAGTTCTTCAACTCTAATATTTGATGCATACCCACTTTTCTGAGAAAATGCAAAAGTATTGTTCTGACAGATGACAAACATCCTTAGATTTGTAGAACTGGCAATGCAAACTACTTGCTGAGTGGCTAAAGTGACTCCCTGCCTTGTTTCTCTTTGGTCTCCACCCAGTGGATTCTAAGTTCCATGATAGCAAGCCACTCAGGCTGTTCTCCTCTCACCCCTGAGAAGAGATCCCAGGATACAGCAGACCTTCAGTCACCCTGGGCCCTCCCATCCCAAGGGAAGGAAGCTCAGGGATGCAGCCAGATAGGGCAGAGGCCTTGGACATGGGCAGTCTGAGTGGCAAGGAAGAAAGTTGCTGATGAAGAGGGACTGGGGAGCCAGGAGCTCATATTTGGGGCAGCAAGAGATGGAGGCACTGGCCTGAGGCCTGGAATCAGTCAAGGTCACTTCAGGATGTGTGGCAGCCATTGGCAACAGACTGTTGTGGTCTCTTACTATCCAAATCCTACCAGCCTGTGTCAGAGGACTGATGGGACTCTTATACATGTTTTTGTGTCTATTTCCTGGGTTGTTTATTTCTCCTTCATTTGCACAGGGACCCTAGAGTTGCTGAAAGTGCCAGATGGTTTCTTGAGAGCAATGGCCAAGAATGTGCCCAAGGTGGCCTAGGGCATAGGTGATGGTTCCTTGTCCCCAGGGAATGGAGAACACATGTGAGACAGGTTAGTATAGGGAAAGAGGGAAGGCAGCTGGGACCTGGCAGAGAACATGGCTATAAGACCCTGCCTGGAAACCCCTTGCTATGCAAAACAAAGCCAGAAAGATACTGCCTAGACCCTGGCCATGAAGTCCTATGTGGAACTCTTTCTGGGGTCAAGGAGAAGCCCCAGATAACTCCAAACAACAAGATCCCCATTGGCCCTCTGAGAGCTAACTGGTGGGGCAACCAAACAGAAAAGCAAACACTTGGGGCCCCTTCCCCAACATTAGGAAAGGGGAGGAGGAAAGGCTTTAAAAAGGCCTATCCTGGGGCCCCATGTGTGCCTCTCATCCTGTAGCACACCCACACACATCTTGTGTTTTGTACTTATTTCTAGTTTTCTTGTTTCTTAATAAATTCTCTACTCTCTTACTTACCCTATGGCATGTCCTTAAGTTCTTTTATGTGACATAACCAAGAACCTAGAAGCCCAGAAACCAGAGCATTTCACTAACATATTTGGCAAGTCAGCCAGGAGACAAAGAAGCAAGTAATGTTCACTCACACCCTATGAAGATTGGCGAGTCTAGGCTTTTTAATTAAAAAGTCTGTCTGTGCCCTCTTTTGTTTTATTAGTGAGGCCTCTGGACCAGGCCTGGAGGTTTTATCCTTACTCAGCTGCTGGGAGGCCCTGAGATTCCGATTAATACATTACCTCTGGGAACCCTGAAGCTGTTTGCCTGTGAGACACAGATCAGTCCCTGCTTCAAAATGTGCCTCTTAATACCTGGTTTAACATAAAAACTCAGCCCCTGGCAGTGGTGATAAAATGAGCTCTCTCCCACAGCTGCTTTCTAAGACCGCTACAAGAGTGGGCCAAAAGAAATATCCCTAGCCATTCATGAGAAAAACCAGTTTTCCCTGAGACTTCAATGACCTCAGTGAGTATATATACTGGAAATAGTTTTGCTCATTCAAGGTCTGTCAAAGCCAAATGGGAAATGTTTTAGTCATCCAAATGGGTGCTGATGCAAAGTACCAGAAATTTGTTGGCTTTTTAAAGGGTATTTATTTGGGGTAGAAGCTTACAGTTACAAGGCCTTAAAGAGTCTTACTCAAGGTACTATAAGAGGTACTTTCTCACCAAAGATGGTTGCCAAACACTGTGAGGGTTCAGCCTTCCTTCTTCCTCTTAAGGCTCTGTGGTCCCAGCTTCTTCTGATCTCATAAGTAGGCTGGCATAGATCTTGTTTCTTTCCAGGCTCAGCTTCTCTGGTCTCTTTACAAGGTCAGCGGTAAACTATCAAGTGAATGGCTCAGTTCTCTCTGGGGCTCCAGCATCAAAATTAAGTTCTCTCCTCTTGTATCTATAGAGCTCTTGTGTTTTCTTCTGTGTATCTTCTTGAGTGTCTTTCCATTTATATAGCTCACCAAGGGGTCAGGGACTCAATCCTGTGTCACATTCTACTGACATGGTCAAATCAAAGCCCTAATTTTAACATAATTTAATCAAAGACATCTCAGCTGAATCTAATACAATCAAAAGTATCACACCCAGAGGATCAGACCAGTTCAAAAGCATAATCTATATCATTCTTTTTTAATTCATAAATAATATCAAACTGCTACAGGAAATAAGCAGAGCTCTGAAGTAAAAGAAAATGATGTAGATTGTATTTCAAAGCATTGGGAAAAAATTGGTTATAAGCCAATAACTAAAAAGAGTGAAATTTGTGTGCAAAACTTCGTGGTCACAGTGCAGATTAGAATAATCAGAAATAGACTTCAAAGAGATTTTTAAATGTTATTTTACAAGTAAACTTATTTTGTAAGAGATTGAAAATTATAAGTAACATTAATGAGTTCTGTGTTTGTGTCTAACTCTCTATTTGTGTCTATTTGTTCAGCATATATTTTCATACAATGGGATGATAATATCAAATTAACAAATGAAAATTCTTAGAAGAGCTCTATTCAAATTGTTAAAATTTAAATATGTACTTGTATATATGAATGAATATTTTTGGAGCACAAACTAGGCTAAGCAGGATGGAAATGTTATATAGAAATCTGAATATAGAAACTATTGGGAAAGGGAAAAATGTTTTTCCTAAGCTCTTTGACCTACCCAGCCCCCAGGGCCTTCTCATTGCAAGAGATATGGTGGAAGGGCTAGGTGTGATAAGACAGGGAAATGTAAGTTTAGCTTAACACTTTTATCTACTAGGCTGGGGAATTAAGAATCATAGTTTGTCCTGTAATTCCTCAATTGAAACTCATTAACAGACTTAAAATGAGAATAATTAATAATCTAATTTTCAAATTTCAGTTAGTAAAGGAAAAAAGTCCTTGAAAGTTATGGAGAGATCTTTTCTTAAGTATAACTAAATTAAACAATTATAATATATTCCAGAATCTGTCAGTCTGTAGGCTTTTAAGGTTATATCCACAGTTTTAGAATTTTATTAAAGAAAACAGAATATTTATCCTCCTGTGAAGAAAGGAAAAAGAACATTTCTTGCATAGACTATAATGGTTTTCCATTTTATTTGGCTTGTGTGTAATCTCCATAGGTTTATAGGATATGAATAAAATAAATTAACATACATACTAAATCTTTAAGATGAAATTTAAGTTTCTGTCTAATGAAATTAAAGTTAAAGAAGGAAAGGAAGGTAGATCTGTCTTAAAGTGAAATGACTAGATTCATAGAACAAAATAAGGAATGTAAGAAAAGAATTTTAATGGATAAAGATAGAACTCATTGGTTGCTAACTGTAATATTTATATATATATAATTTTATTTTTTATTTTTTAAAAGATACTTAGATTACATAAATGTTACATAAAAATTGTAGGGATTCCTATATGCCCCATCTCCCACTCCTCCCACAACCTCCCACATAAACATCCTTCATTAGTGTGACACATCACCTGCAATAGATATACATATCTTGGAGCTTTGCCACTAAGCATGGACATAGTTCACATTGTAGACCACACTCTCTCACACACAGTTCTGCATGTTATACAATGATATAAAATGGCCTATATCTGTCATTGCAATTTCACTCAGGATAATTCCCTCGTCCCAAAAAAGCCCCACTATTACAATTGCTTTTCCCTCTCCCTGCCCCTAAAGTGTCCGGTGGCCACTGGCTCCACATTAATGTTGCAATTACTTCCATTGCGTGAATCACAATATGTCTATAACAGAATGCCAGTAAGTCCACTACAGTCCATAGCTCTTCCCCGAATCTTGAGGAGTCTGAGATGGTGATGTCCACTCCACCTCCAAGTGAGAGGGGGCTTATATCTCATAGATAAGATGGATGGGATTATCCTGCCTGCAGCTGCAGGCTCTCTCCATTCCCTAGGATGGCTGTTGTCCATCATCTCCCCACCATGTGTCCAGGGTGAGTCCATTGAGCTGTAGAGTAGGATTTGCAGCTCCATCAAGATTCTGGGCCCAGCTGGCACATGGACAGCCCAAAGACTATGGTCTCTGGAAGTACACCTACAAACTCCAGTAACACATATATGTTTGAATAGAAGGGACAGATGGACCAAGTGCAGGGGAAGACATATTTGGGTCCAATTCTGTCACTCTCAGGAGCAAGGATTCCAAAGTAGGGCCTACTGATAAGGTACAAAACTCTGGGGCTATCTGCCCTGATATAGAACCTGGGTATCTCCAGAGCCCTCAGGAGCCCCTCTGTTTGGGATGTATCCACATTGGAAGCCTGTGAGGTCCTATTGAGATGTGCATAAGTGTTACCTCTGGGATGACCTCCCGACTCATTTTGAAGCCTCTTAGACATATGAACTCATTTATCTTTATCTTTTCCCCCTTTTATTTGAGGTCTTTTTCCAGCTGTATTGTCCATTGGCACTTGTTAGTCATCCCTTGTTGCCAGGGAAGCTCATCCCCAGGAGTCATGTCCCATGCTGGGAGGAAGATAATGCATTCATATGCTGAGTTTGGCTTAGAGAGAGGCCACATTTGAGCAACAAGGAGGCTCTCAGGAGGCAACCATTAGTCATCCCATAACAATAGGCTAAGTTTCCATTTCAAGAGCAAATACTCATAAGGCTAGTCATCAATAACAAGAGCCCAGCAGTGGATCATCCTCCTTTGCCAGACACTGCCCCTGCACTTGGGGGATTGTTGCTACTCCCTTGGAGAATATGGCAGAGCTGTCCAGGATGTGAATTCAGTATTCTCTCATTTATTGAGTGGTTCTCCACCCACTGTGACCATGCTCCACGAGCATTTGAACAATTTTATATACCTTTTATGTATGTTCAGGTGAAGTTCCTCCCATACACCCCCATCCCTGAGACCCCACACCAACGATCCTCTCCCAACTCAGTTGTAACCCTTTTGTGATCCAAAGCTTCTTTAAAGATGAAGCCAATGCAATAGACAAATACAATTAATAGGAAAATGAAATAATGATGATGTTTAAATGTAAGAGATAAAATACATGAAAACTTAAAAAAACTAAACATATAATAAAATTAAAGGATTGGGTTATTCAAGAAATGTCAAAAAAATTTTAAAAATTTAAAAACATTTTTTTGACATTTTGCCTTTTTTCACTGCACTATCAGGTGTCCAGTCTGTATTGTGGCACCTTCCCCCTCTCACTCCCCAGTGTCTCACTATTTTACATTAAATTTTCAAAGAAGTTTTAGATTACAGCAAATTCACACACCAAATACAAGACACTCTCATATACCCAAATTTCTCACCCTTTCCTCACCCCATATTAAAACGTTTTGTAAATGGATGGTAGCATTGTTATAACTGATATACAAATAGTGAAACATAGCTACTAAATATTGTCGATGGTTTACAGTATGGTTTACATTTTGGTTCATACACTTTTATAAATTTTGATGATATTTACCATATCCTGTGTCCATCACTGTCAGGTAATGAAAAACATTTCCACTGACCACTAAATACCCCCTATTTAATCTATTCTGTTTCTCCCTCCTCATCACCCTGGGTCCCATTACGACACCCTGGCTTGACTCATTGGATGACAAGATTCATAGTTACATGCAATAAGAGGTCTTGACACACTGGTTTGTCTTCCATTATTAGGAACTGCCCTTGCTCTCAATAGATGCCCACCTGTCTATTTCTGCTCTCCCCTCAGTATCCTGGGTATTCCATCCCACCATTCCCAGTCTACCCACCTGTCAACCCTGTACCACCCAACCCAATATATCACTACCCTCCTGTCCTATCCCTTCAATACATAACTAAACTCTATCACTTTACCATAGGTTAATTCCATATGGGTGACAGCTCACAACCTTCTCTTTTCTTTCTCTTTCTTGTACACCTATCTTTAAGACAATAGTTCTCAGAGACTGCTCATTTCCTTAATTCATATCAGTGAGGTCATGTACTGTTCATCCTTCAATGCCTGGCTTGCTTCACTCAACAAAAGTTCTTCCAGATTCATCTACATTATCCCATGTGTTAGCACTTTATTCCTTTTTACAGCTGTGTAATATTCCATTGTCTGTATGTACTACATATTGTTTATTCATTCATCTGCAATGGGCACCTGGGTTGATTTCAGTTTTTGCAATAGTGGATAATGCTACTATGAACAATTGTGTGCATATATCTGTTCGTGTCTTTGCTTTCAGTTCTTTTGGGTATGTACCCAGGAATGGAATCACTGGATCATATGGAACATCTATAGATAGTTTTTTGAGGAACTGCCAAACTGTTCTCCCAGTGGCTGGACCATTCCACAATCTCACCAGCAGTGGATGAGGGTTCCCATTCCTCCACATCCTCTCCAACACTTATAGTCTGCTGTTTTTTTAATAGCCGCCATTCTAATGGGTGTAAGATGGTATCTGAATGTAGTTTTGATTTGCATTTCTCTAGTAGCTAGAGATGTTGAGCATTTTTTCATGTGCTTTTTAGCCATTTGTATTTCTTCCTTGAAGAAGTGTCTTTTCAGGTCACTTGCCCATTTTTTAAATGGGTTGTTAGTCTTTTCATTTTAGAGTTGTAGGATTTCTTTCTATATGCAGGATATTAGTCTCCTATCAGGTATATGGTCACCAAATATTTTCTCCCATTGGGTAGGCTGTCATTTTATTTTATTGATTATGTCCTTTGAGGTGTAAAAGTTTTTAATTTTTAGGAGATCCCATTTATCTCTTTTTTTCTTACAGTGCTGTATTTTGTCAAATGCTTTTTCTGCATCTATAGAGATGATCATGTGTTTTTTTCTTTCAATCTGTTTATGTGGTGTATTACACTGATTGATTTTCTTATGTTGAAATATCCTTGCATACCCAGGATGAATCCCTCTTGGTCATGGGGTATAATTCTTTTGATATGTTGTTGAATGTGATTAGCAAGTATTTTGTTGAGGATTTTAGCATCTGGGTTCATTACAGAGATTGGTCTGTAATTTTCCTTTCTTGTGGCATCTTTGTTTGGCTTTGGTATTAGGGTAATGTTGGCATCATAGAATGAGTTAAGCAATGTTCCTTCTACTTTTATTTTTTGAAAGGGCTTAAGCAGAATTGGTGTTAGCTCTTTCCAGAATGTTTGGTAGAATTCACCTGTGAAGCCATCTGTTCCTGGGCTCTTGTTAGTTGGGAGGTTTTTGATGACTGAGTCTATCTCTTTACTTGTAATAGAACTGTTGATTTCATCAATTTCTTCTTTCATCAATGTAGGCTGTTTGTGAGTTTCTAGTAATTTGTCCATTTCCTCTAAATTATCATTCTTGTTGGCATATAAATTTTCAAAGTATCCTCTTATGATACTCTTTCAGTGGGATCAGTAGTGATATTTCCTTATTCATTCCTTATTTTGAGTATTTTCATCTGCTCTCTCTTTTTCTTTGTTGGTCTGGGTAAGGGTTTGTGAATTTTATTGATCTTATTAAAGAACCACCTTTTGGTTTTGTTTATTTTTTCTAGTGCTTTATAATTTTCTGTTTAATTTAGTTCTGCTCTAATTTTTGTTATTTCTTTCTTTCTATTCCCTTTGGGCTTAATTTGTTGTTGTTTTTCCAATTCCTGCAGGTGTGGACTTAGGCCTTCAATTTTAGCTCTTTCTTCTTTTTTAATATACGCATTTATATCTATGAATTTCCCTCTCAGTACAGCTTTGGCTTCATCCCATAAGTTCTGATATTTTGTCTTGTCATTTTCATTCAATTTGAGGGAGTTACTGATTTCTTTTGAGATTTCCTCCTTGACCCACTGTTTGTCTATGAGTATGTTGTTTAGCTTCCATATCTTTGTGCCTAATCTTGTTCTCTGGCCCTTAGTGATTTCCAATTTCATTCCCTTGTGGTCAGAGAAATTGCTTTGTATAATTTCAATATTTCTGAATTCATTGAGAGTTGTTCTGTGGCCTAACATGTGGTCTATCTTGGAGTATGTTCCATGTGCACTCGATAAGAATGTATATCCCACTGTATTTGGCTGTAGCATTCTGTATATGTCTATTAGATCTAGGTCCTCTAATGTATTATTTAGAGTCTTTGTTTCTTTATTGATTCTCTGTCTAGATGTTATTTCTAATGCTGATAACAGTTTATTAAATCCCCCAATTATAAGTGTAGAGGTATTTATTTCTCCACTTTTTTTGTTTTTCCAGTATTTGCCTCATGTACTTTGAGGCACCCTGATTTGGTGCATATTATGATTGTTCTCTCTTCTTGGAAGATTACCACTTTTACTAATATATAGTGTCCATCTTTGTCTCTTACAATAGTTTGCCATTAAAGCCTATTTTGTCCAATATTAGGATAGCTTTTCCTTCACTTTTTTGGTTATTGTTTGCTTGTAAAATTGTTTTCCAGCCATTCACTTTCAGCCACCTTGAATCCCTGGGTCAAAGGTGGGTTTCCTGTAGCCAACATATAGATAGGTCATATTTCCTTATCCATTCTGCCAACCTGTGTCTCTTGACTGATGACTTTAATCCATTAACATTTAGTGTTATTACTCTCAATGAATTTCTTACATCAGCCATATTTTCTTTGGGTTTATGTATGTCATATGTTGTTTTTATTTCTCTTTTTGTCTTTTTAGTTGTTCTTACACTCTCTTCCAACTCTCTCTCTCCTGTTTTTTCCTTTCAACCTGTAGAAATTCCTTTAGTATTTCTTGAAGTGCAGGTTTCTTATTGGCATATTCTCTTAATTTCTGTATATCTGTGAATATTTTAAACTCTCCATCATTTTTGAATGCCAGCTTTGCTGGATAGAGAATTCATGGCTGGAAGTTTTTTCTTTGAGTACCTTGACTATGTCATACCACTGTCTTCTTGCCTCCATGGTTTCAGATGAGAAATCAGCATTTAATCTTATTGTGCTTCCCTTGTTTATGATGGTTCTCTTTTCTCTTGCTGACTTGAGTATTTTCTCTTTGTCTTGAGTATTGGACATTTTGATAATTGTATGTCTTGGAGTAGGTATTTTGGGATTTATACTATTTAGGGTGTTCTATGATTCCTGGTATGTACATCCATCTCCCTCAATAGGGTTGAGAATTTTCAACCATTATTTCCTTAAACACTCCCTCTGTTTCCTTTCCCTTCTCTTCTCCTTCTGGGATGCCTATAATGCATATGTTTGTGCATTTTGCATTGTTGGTTCAATCCCTAGGTCCCTGCTCAATTTTTCATATCTTTTTATCTATCTATTTTACTATCTGTTTGATTTAAGATGTACTGTCTTCCACATCACTAATTCTTTCTTCTACCTGTTCAAATCTGTTGTTATGTGAACACAGCATCTTTTTTATTTCTTGGATTGTTCTATTCATCACCATCATATCTGTTATCTTTTCATGTATGTTTATAATTTCTTCAGTATGTTCTCCCAGTGTCTTCTTAATATACTTAATCTCTTCCTTCATTTCATTAAGTTGGTCCATGATATTTGTTTGGACAGCTTTGATTACTTCTTTGATATTCTTAATCTCTTCCTGGTTTTTAGTTTGATCATTGGAATGGTCCATGTCTTCCTGTTTCTCAATATGGGTGTAATTTTTTGTTGCCCTCTGGTCATCATTTTTATCTTGATGGATTAGTTTCTCTCTCTGCTCTAGAGTTTTATTTAGCTGGTGGTTCTGTGTGTGTGTTAAGTTTTCTCTTTGACACTTTGTTCTTCTTGTATTTCCTTGCTTTTTTCTATGTTCCCTTGAAGGAAAAATATTAGGTCCAGAAGAATTGAAAGAGTTAAGAAAGGAAAAGTATAATAACAATATTGATAAAAGTTAGAAGACTGGCTGTATCAGACTTAGTAAAATGAATATTTAACTCATGTAGGAAGTGTACAGTAATGGGGGGGATGTGGAGTACTTATAATGGAATGGGAAACCAAATAGAGGAAAATATATAGAATGATTTAAAAGTCCAGAATGATGAGGGGAGAGGGAAAGAGTAAAGAAAGGGCTGAAAGGAAAATGTTAATAATAATTATAATAATACAAAGAAAATAGAATAGACAAGATCGAAATCAACACCCATGAAGTTGAGGACTAATGAAAATAGGTAGAATGTAAGAACCACAACAGAAAGCAGAAGGTGGAAAAATGAAGGAAGCAAAAGAGATAGTGTTGTTAGAAAAAATCAATATACACAGAGAATGGAAAATCAAGGAAGAAGAAGCACAGCAAAGAAGAAACAAGATAGAAGCACCTAATTTTTAAAAAGGGGGGTCAAGGAGGAAAAAGGAAAGAAAAACAAGAAACAAACAAACAAAGAAGAAACAAACAAACATATAAACATGCTGTCAAACAAAGCTAAGGAAGAACAGCATTCCTTCTTGGGCCCTTGTGGAGCCTCTCAGCCTGTGTTCATCAATCAATTACCCTGCAGCCTTCTCTCTGCAGGTTTTGAGGCAGACTTTAGTGATTAAATTAAGTTAAAAAATTTTTTGAAGAAATAAGGGACCCAAAAGAAGGCTTTTTCTGGACCACCCCCTCCACCGAGGGGATCATAAATAGGCTCGTGGAAACTTATAAAACACTTTCCAATGCCTGACCCCCCCCCCAGGGGAGCTGAGACTGACACTCAGCATAAAATTATAAAATTGGCTGGCTACACCCCCTCGCAAGCCAGGCCTCTGTGTTCCATGGCTGTCAGGTAAATCGGACTTCCTCAGCAGATTCACCTCTCCCCTAAGCCTGGCTCCACTTCTAGCTGGCTGGTTTGCTCCCAAAAAGCTGCAAGGGAGTCCAGGCAGCCAAACCAACAGACAAAAACCCTCTCACCCTTTGCCAGGACCCTCCCACTCTAAGAGAGTTCTCCCTCTCACTGGTTGCCATGAGGGTGGGGCTTAGTTGTCTGCGTCCATGATTTCTAGTAGGGGAAAAAACTCACAATTTTATATTGAGCAGTCCACCTCGCTGTCCAGCTCCCTCCAGATTGATGTCTCCAAGGTCCTCGCTCTGCAGGCTCCCAGAAGAGACCACCTGGGCAGGATCCTGTCCCCAATCAGCTGTCTTCCATGAGAGAAATGGTGAGTGCCCAACTAAACCAACGCCATCTTCCACTACTTTTGCTAACTGTAATTTATAAGCTTATTTAAATGTGAAGTTACTAACCTATGTGATTATGGTGAATTTTAAGAAGTTTGTTAATCATCTCCAAAACTGAAATATTTAAATGGCTAATTCCAGGAAGCCATTATTATTTAGAAACCTAAACTGATATTAATAACAAAAAGTACCTTCCTAACAGGGAAACCTGTGAGAGGCCACCTCAATCTGCATATTAAAGTGGTGGTAACAGAGATTCTATTGGGAATCTAAGATTTTTCATAAAATAATGAAGAAGTTATTTGTTCCTGTACTGCTAAAGTAAAATACCTGTTAATTAATGTAATCATGGTAAAGGTGTAGAAGTAAATAGTAAAGTACTAAAAACATTTAACTTCATTTGATATGTTACACATTGCATTGGAAGTGTTTAGAAAGTATAATAAAATTAAAAAAGATAGACTTCAGTATTTCCAACTCTCTTGTGCTGCATTCAAACCAGTCCCAAATACCCTGCATGGTGCCTATCCATTTGAGCTATTGGCTAGGTCAGTCACTATAACCCCTAAAACAACAAAAGTATCAACCACATCTGGACATGCTCCTGAAGTGGATGGAGAGTACATTGCAGTTTCAAAGATCTGCAGCAGCAGCAATGGATCAATATGTCCATATTTACAATGGACATTGCCTCTGGGCTGGCTCTGTTTCATAGTGCCAGAGGGCACTATGCACCAGGCTGGTTATACTCTGGATCCTACCTTCCTAGCTTGTCTCTAGGATCAACAGTGCTGCAGCATGTTGACTGTGTGAAGAACATACCAAGGGGAGAAATAATTATCAAAGTAAAGTGAATAAAACTTAAACACAATTGGCATTATATCCTGCTCCTTTTAGAGACAACATGTGTGGCATTGCAAACCTGGAGTTTTGATCTATTAACTGCAGCTCAAAGAGGAACTTGTGCATTGGTTAATATTAGGTGCTGTACCTATGTACCTGATGATTATAATAATACCTCTTCTATTCTATCATATGTAGAGAGTATTGAACATATTAAAACCCTTTTAAATTTAATTCATTTTCTAAGTAGTTAATGAATGTGCTTATAAGATAAAGGAATGGCTCTTTTAAGTACTATCTTTTTTTTTCTTGTCATATGCTTGCCTTGTTTTTGCTTAAACTGTGTTTATGAGTTTATGTCTAAAGTAGTGCTTCTCTTCAGAATAGGTCTCCTAGCATAGGTGGTTATCCTAGGCATAACTACTACTGTGGGAACTGGAGTTGGCAATTTATACCAAACCCAGAAATTCCACCACATTCTCTCCCTAGGGCTAAGCAATAGCATAAAAGAACTTAAGGAAGAATGGTGTTTCCCATCAGATTTGGGAGGATGCAGCCTCTGAAGGCACCTGGACTTTCTCACCCTTGTGGTTCAATTTGTCATGGCTGGGCCCTTGTTGGGCCCACTTACCACACTCTTCTCTATTCTTTAAGTAGGACAATGTATCTTAAATTTAACTAAGTTTATTTCTTCCAGAATCAACACCTTCCAGAACAGCATATTAGTCACATGAGGATTTCATCCAGTTCCTACCACGTGCCAGACCTATCTTCACTCAACCTCAATAGAATGGCCAGAGGTCTTTATACTCTGTCAAGCAGGGTGTATTCCCCTAACCACCAGGAAGCAGCTACAGAAGAATGACCACCATCTTTCAGCTTCCCCTTAAGTACAAGGGTATAAGCTCTCAGAGGGGGGAGTTGAAGCTGGTTAGTATAGGGAAAGAGGGAAGGCAGCTGGGACCTGGCAGAGAACATGGTCATGAGACAATGCCCAGAAACCTCCTGCTATGGAAAACAAAGCCAGAAAGATCCCACCTAGATCCTGGCCACAAGGTCCCATTTTGAACTCATTCCAGGGCCAAGGGGAAGCCCTGGATAAGTCCAAACAACAGGCCTTCCCATTGGTCCCATGAGAGCTAACAAATGTGGCATCCAATCAAAAAAGCAAACAGCTAGGACCCCTCACCAACGTTAGGAAAGGGGAGGAGGAAAGGCTTTAAAAAGGCTTAACCTGAGGCCCCAGGGTCACATCTCACCATGTAACATGCCCACATCCATGTCTTGGGTTGTGTACTTATCACATTTCTAGCTTTCTTGTTTCTTAATAAACTCTTTACTCTCTTGCCTACCCTGTGGTGTGTCCTTAAATTCTTTTATGTGACATAGCTAAGAACTTAGATGCCAGAACCCAGAGCATTCTGCAAATATTGGAAGTGTGTAGGATGGAAACCAGGGGCAAAGGGAGGGGGTATTCCCTTGGTTTATCCCAGCTGTGCTAGGGAAGTCAGAGAAGGCCAAAGGTAGCCCCTGTTGTGTACCATTTGTTTGCAGATACCAAGGGGTAAGGGGGCCTGATGACTGAAAATAGACCTAGCAGGTGAAGAGGCTTGACCTCAAAAGTCTGGGTCTCTGCTGTCCTTGCCAGGCCAGGGCTTGTGTGGGACTGGGTGATCTACAGAAGGGCTGGGATGCAGCTGCTTGTCTGTGTCACTATGGGCAGGGTCAAGGTAGAGACAGCCATGCAGGTGGGGGGAGGAACATGAGGTGCTGACTAGAGGCAGCCATTCTCTGGGTGGTGGTGGTCAAAAAGAGAGGGAGAGAGAGAGAGAGAGAGAGAGAGAGAGAGATGTGGCTAGCAAAAGCACCTGACATTTCCAGACTGTCTCCTATCCAAGTACTAACCAGGCCCAACACAGCTTAGCTTCAGAGATGAGCAACATCAGTCATGTTCAGGGTGTTAGTGCAGAAAACTGTGGTTGCTGTGGCCTGGACCTTCAAGAACCTGCACTGGATGGTGTTGTGGAGATTCACTCAGCTGCATGCGCTGCAAGGCCCCAGTGCCTGACACTTTCTTGCTGCTACCAGGAACAAGGACACCCTGGCTGCAGTTGGATACCTCTTGATTGGCTTGCATCAACATCCTGAGGTGACAAGGGCAGCCAACATGCAGGTCAGGCAGTGAGACTACACTGGCGGTGTTTGGCTACCTGTCTAGAAAACCAGAGAGCAAGGGCAACCTGGTGTCTTGGGCTCTCTTCTAAGTGGGTTACAAAAAGGAGGGCTTCTGCTTTGCTTCTGACATCCCACCAGGCCAGTCATCCTCAGGGGGGTTGCCCTTGGCTCTGCCCCACCCTGCCCCATCTGGCTCAGTACCTGGAAGGGCCCCCACCTCCATACAACAATACACACTTCTTTCCCAGTCCATGTGTGTCCCATGCCCACCACTCAGGGACCCCGCTTCCCCTAACCATTCAACCAAAACCACCAGCACTCCTGCTGGCTCCCCCCAGTGGTAGATGCCCAGCCTGGGTGGCCCTTCCTGTCAGGTCCATCCAGGGGACGTTTAGCATACCAGGCCAGGGTGAGGAGGAAGCCCAAGGCCTTGTTTACTACCCAGCTCTCAGGAAAATCTCCTCTCTAGGCAGCCCAGTCCAGGATGTCCCCTTGCCTAGCCTCCCACTGGGTGCACCCTTCCCACCCAGCATCTTATTTTGGGTGAGTCTGCAGCACTCCTGTTATTGGCCAGTTTCACATGAGCTCAGCACCTGTCCCATGCCAGGCTGTCTTTGACCCTCAGATCCAAACTGGGAACCATGCAACACAGAAAGTCAATGTTCACCTAGAGCATTGGGGATCTAGGAGCCACAGGTGCCAAGGTCCTCCCTGGCCCACTCATGTGATTTCGCAAAACACAAGATATTGTGCATTGGGACCATCCCCTCACCCCAGAAGCTGGAGCCAAATTGGGAGTCTGATCAGTTCTTCTATGACTAGAAATCCCAACCAGGGTTTGAGATGGAGACTGGCAGGTACTGGGCTTGGAGTCAGGTTCTCTGGATGCATCATGACCTGAGAAGAAATGCCCTTGGGAGCTGGGTACTTGGAGCAGCTTTTTGGATAGGCAGATTGTGCAGGATGCAGGTAGAGAGATGGGATTCCATAAGCTGGTGATCAGGCAGAAGCCACTTTGTGCAGTAGGCAGAGCCTCCACTCACACCTCCAGGGTCTTTGCTGTATGTGGACAGGTGTCAGTCAAAGGGGTGCTGATGCAAAGTACCAAAAATCTGTTGGGTTTTAAAAAGGTTATTTATTTGTGGTAGAAGTTTCCAGCTACCAGGCCCAGTCCAACTCAAGGTACCATAAGAGGTACTTTCTCACCCAAAGTCATTTACCACATGTTGGGCAAGATGGTGGGTGCTATCTGTGAGAGTTTAGCCTTCCTCTTCCTCTTAAGGCTCTGTGGCCACAGCTTCTTCCAAAATCAGCTGTAGGCTGGGATAAGTCTCATCTCTCTCCCAGAACTAATTTCTCTCTGGGCTAAGCTGCTCTGCTTGCTCGACAAGGCCAGCTGTAAACTATCAGGCAAGTGGCTCATCTCTCTCCCTGGGGCCTCTGCCATGTCTAGTGGAGCCTTCTCTCTTTCCTCATTTATCTGCTTCCCTGTGTATTTACTTCCCAGGCCTCCAAAATAAATCTCCAACTCTCTCCTCTGCCATGTTGTTTTCTCTGTGAGTTCCCACCCACTAAGGGGGCAGGGACTCAACATCCTACTGTCATGGTCCAAAGTCCTAATCATAATTTAATCAAGCAAAAATGAAACCTGTGAATTTAATACAATCTACTCTGTCCAGAAGAACAGACCAGTTTACAAACATAACACAATATCTATTTTGGAATTCATAAACAATATTAAACTGCTACAACAGGCTTTCTCCAAAAGACCTTTGCAGCACAGAGCTAAGGCCCTGGGGTTGGCAGTGGGGTTAGGGACAGATGCTGACCCACCACCCCACCCCTACACTGATGGGGTTCTCTCCTGGCTCCTTTCTGTTGAGTCTTACAGTCCTGTTCTTGTTCAATTTTCTTGCAATTGTGTCTCAATGTCCCTGAGGTTTTGACCCAAATACAACAGGTGGTGTTGGCAATGTTGTTATGTTAAACATAACAATTTCCAATAGAAGAGTCTGCCATATCTGGTGCCACAAAGGAGAAACACATCACTCACAGAGAAAGTGATTTATTGCAAGTGCACAAACAAGGAACTGGGGGAGTCTTCCCAAAACCAGTTCAAAGTGAGAATGGGAAATAGGGTTTTTATAGGCAAAAGAAAAAGAAAGTGTGATAGGTGAGAAAAAATACGTTAAAAATTTTTTTAAAGTTGTGATGCTTCCAGAGGTCTTGTGATAACAATATGTACAAATTCTCAGTTCTGCATTGTCTCAAGCTTATTAAATGTGTCCTTGGTTTCAGCAGCTTAAAAATCACAGCTTAGATATTGTTGTGCAGGTGCCTATGTGCAAGGTCTTCATGAGTCCTTTCTCAGCCAACCACTCAAGGATATCAAGCAAAGAATAAAGTTCTAAAATTAGATTAATGAAAAACTGGCTCAATTACTGTATTAGAATTCTCAGAGCTACTTAAGTGAAGAAAATTTTAATAAGCACAATTTCCAGCTACCATTGTAAAAAATGAGTCCTTGTTCAGCTAATATATAATCAAGTTTGGTTATGCTATTGTCTAAAAGAAGTTTAGGTAATGAATCTATTGCCTGTTGCTGTGCAGCTCTAGCTCAAACAGTAGATACAGTAAGTTCTCCTATTGTGATAGATGGATTTCTGATTAAGTTTTCATTTTTCGTAACATCAAGCCAAGGTAGAAACAATCTGCCACAAGAGGCAAACCAAGAATCATTAACTCCCTGGGTAAATTCTTTGTGTTTCACAATAGATATTGTTGGGACTAGTGCAGTGAGAAATTTCAGATTCATTATAAACTCCTAAAGGTGTATTGATGAGATCAAGTGCACATTGTCCAGACATTTACTAGCTATTAAGAGCCAGTCAAATACATTATCAAAGCCCCTACAATTTTTACAGGAAGGAAAAATGACTTTAAAAACTAATGATATTTATGCAGCCTATCTGCAGGTCAGACAATTCTAACAGCATGTCATAAGTAGACACCATTGGAGTTAATCCTAGTTTTCCAAATAGATACCTGGGAATGGAATAAAATAAGAATTCAGTACAATTAACTAACTGAAATTAATTTAGCGGTTAAATGCTAAAAATTTCTGATAGTTTGAAATTAGGGAAAAAAATAAACTGAATGCAAAACTCTAACTGTATTTCTTATAAAAAGGCAACCACATAAAGATGGTTCACATACATAAACTTTGAAACATCTTGAATCTCAAAATTGATCAGAAAGCTCTGCCATTGAGATGCTATAATGGAGCAAATCTCCAGGTATGGAGAAGAATAATGTGTATTTGAAACTAACATTGGCAGGATTTTCATACTATATTATCACTAGAGAATTAGTCAAGGATTCATACGTAGGGAAATGAAGACTTTCAGGTATATGAATGAATGTTTCATAATCTCCCATCTAATTCTCTGCAGTAGAGATCTCACACCCCAAATAATTCCTTTAAATGTAATTATGTGCAAGAAGATTCCACTTACAGATCCACAGTAACTCAACATGCATTAATTGGCATGACAAAGAAAACATATTTCAGCAATCCACTTGGAGAATACTCACTGACCAGTCATCTTTTGATCAAAATAAGCAGAATCATACAAGAAGTAAATCATGTGAAGGCCATTGAAGTGCTATAGCCTTTATTGAAATCTCTGTCTACAACAAAAACAATGAAACTCACTTTGGAGACAAACCATATGGTTGCCTTCTATGTGGGAGTTTTCATTAGATTTATCATCTTAGGCAACTCAAGATAATTACAGAGGAAAGGAACCCTATGAATGTCATCTATGTGGAAAAGCCTTCAGTCAATATTCTATTATAGGACAAAATTGGAGAATTCACACAGGTGAGAAAGTCTATGAATGCCATCTATGTGGGAAAGCCTTCATTCATTGCCCTGTCCCCAGTCAACATAGAAGAACTTACACTGGAGAGAAACCCCATGAATGTCATCTACGTGTGACAGTCCTCTTTCATTACTTTTAACTTAAAGAACTTGAGAGAACTCACATTGAGTGAAACCCTATAAATGTCATCTATGTGGGAAACCTTTCACTCATAGTTATGCCCTCAGGCAACATGAGAGAATGCACACTGGACAAGAACTTAAAGTATATCATCTAAATGTGAAAATCTCAATTTTTATAATCTTAGACAACATGAGATTATTCAAATTGAAGAGAAACCCTATGAATGTCATCAATGTGGGAAAGCCTTTAGACAATATTCTGATAATATTCTTCCTAGATGGGATGAGAGAACTCATGCCATAAATGCTTTGAATAAGAAAGAGACTTCAGCCATAGAAGTCTTTTTAAAGAAGTCCCTTTAAACACACCAGAGAACTCACATACTGAAGAAACACTGTGTTTGCCATCAATATGAAAATGCCTTTAGTCATCAGTACTACTTAAGATAATATAAAGAAATTCATAAGGGAGAGAATCCATATGAATGTCTTCTATGTAGCAAAGCCCTTAGAAGATTGTCTGATGATATACCATATGAGAAAACTCACAATATAAACCTAATGGAAGTGGTGAGTCAGAGAAATGAAATATGAAAATTTCTATGTCTGTATTCAATATGGGAATGCCTTATTTTATTATTTAAATAAAATAAGTGAACTACACAGGAGTGAAACGTTAGGTATTAATCACTTTGCACTATCATTCAGACAAACAGTAGCTTTGGTGTGCTAAAGAAAACACAGTTTAGGGATAACTATGAAAACATGAAATATGAGAGAGAAGTCTTTACTAGGATAAAACCCCTTGGGGGAGTTTCAGAAAATTCAAAATGGAGAATATTTTCAATGGGAAAACATTTTTCAGCAATTGGGGAGCTTATGGGCATCAGTTATCTTGACTCTTTAAGGGCTATTGTTTGAGGAGTTTGTCCAAATGAGTGGGTATCTCAGGGCTGAGTTATGGAGGTCAGTGGTGGAAATGCTATAGGTTTGGGAATAGGAGAATATGTTGAAATTTTAAATTTGGGAGTCTTCAAAGGTAAATGCATATGATTCTGTGATTGCCTCTAATGGGTCAGTGATGGACATTTCTTTGAATTAGTGATTAAATATCTGAAGAACAGGAACAGAAGTGGTTGCTTTGTTTCTGATCTTAGAGGACACAGTATTTCCTTTCAGTGAGTAGTTTTTATCCATGGGTGAGAAAGTCCTGCAGATAGTAATTCACTGAGCCAAGCAGAAGTCAGATTGCTCCCTTTGCCCCTTGCTAATAGCCCAATAGGTAGTATCAGTCAGAACCCACTGCAAAAATCTTGTTCATGATAAGAGAAGTAATATATTCTAAAATCTACAAGACCCATAGGCAATGCCATTATGATGGTCCAGATGTGGAAATCCACTCCTTGATCTCAATTTTGGGAAACATAATCTGGAGTATCTCTATATAAAAACCTTTCAGCTAATTCCAGACATAATTTTAAAAGACTGCTGAATGCTTTCCTACTAAAATTGGGACAATTAAAAGTATTTCTGTTCTTACCACTACACCTCATATTTTATTAAATATTGAAAGATTGAATGCTTTACCCTAAATAGAGACCAAGAAAAGGATGTCTTCTCTCATCACTTCAGCTATATATTGATATTATGGTGGAGTTTATAAGTCAAAGAGTGGAAAGAAAAATCAGAAAATGTGGAAAAGAAAATTGTTTCAATTGCAGATGACATGACTGGATATTAGAAACTACTATTAAATTAGCAAAAAAAAATTAGAGGTAATTAGTAACTTCAATTTCTATATACTAGAAATTTAATGAGAGAGTTTGTAGCAGTTTGGTATTATTTAAGAATTCCATAAAGAGATATTGGATTATGTTTGTAAACTGGTCTGTTCTTCTGGGTGTGATTAAATTATGATTAGGGCTTTGATTGGGCCATGTTAGTAGGATGTTGAGTCCCTGCCCCCTTAGTGGGCAGAGACACATGGCAAAAATGACATGGCAGAGGATTTAGTGGGACTTTTAATGTTGGAATCCCAGGAAGAAAATGCACAGAGAAGCTGATATGTGAGTAAAGAGAGAAGGCTCCATTAGACATGGAAAAGGCCCTGGGAAGAGTGATGAGCCATTCACCTGATAGTTTACAGCTGGCCTTGTGGAGAGATCATAGCAGTTAAGCCCAGAAAGGAGTAAGCCCCAGGAGAGAGATGAGACTTTTCCCAGCCTACAACTGATATTGGAAGAAGCTGGGACCACAGAGACTTAAGAGGGAGAGGAAGCATTAACTATTGAAGATGACAGCAGCCATCTTGCTCCAACACATGGCAACAGACTTTGGTGAGGTAAGTAACTTATGCTTTATGGCCTGGTAATTGTAAGCTTCTACCCTAAATAAATACCTTTTATAAAGGCCAACAGATTTCTGGTATTTTGCATGAGCAACCCTTTGGCTGACTAATACAGTGGTACTCCATGTCCCTGGGTCTGTAATTCCATGGTGTCAGAATTTTCATGTCTAGTTCAGTGGTAGACTCACCCAGCAGCAGAAGCAGTCATGGAAATTCAGTTATTTCATGGATGCCACCAAGGGTAAATTCATTGTTCTCATCCTTCAAGTAAGGATCATTACCAGACTCTTTCTCACTGTGATCTCCAGCTTCATTGGATGTGCAAAGCATCTTGATACATCCTTCATTGGCTATGTCATTCCATTGATGTCTATCATGATATAGGCCTTGCCCTTGACATCAACATGAGTAACATAGATTGTGTCTTTACAGAATGCCAGTTGTTTCCACAAGCCCTTTTGTAATATCTGGGAACTTTTGATTCTCCAAGCAGGTTCTGTCCATGTTCATGACATATTGTTTATGACTCCCATCATGAGGCAATAAACAGGTACATTGGGTGCTAAGGTGCTTTGTTCCAAGTGTTCCAGGGTTAAGCTGATCACTCATAGTTCAGCACATTGGGTAATTTTCCCCCAGTGCCATAGTTGGCTTATTGTCACTCTGAGGCTAGGTAAACAGCAGCTGCTGCCAAATGATGATTTGGTGATACTGTGTCATTGGGGACATCCTGGATAAATGTTCTGATTACCCAGGACCCAGGATCTGATGGGAATTTCTAGACTCAGGAGGATCTGAGAGCTCTTGGTAATTCTTACCATTCTATTTCCACCAAGGCCCAATGGCACAGCAGAAGTTGCCTTTTGAAGGACTAGTTCTGGGTTTTGTCTGGGAACTTTGTGGCCTAAAAGCACAATGCTTTTCTTTCCATATGACCCAATATAGAGGTGCCAGGAGGATGTGAAGATGTGGAATATGTTGGCAGTAATATGCATATAGCTTAGTAAACCACCAGGCTTCCTTTTTGATGGTGGGTGACTTTAAGGACAGTAATATCTCCTGTACTGCCTCAGGGATCCAGTGCTGGCTTGAGCTGATATACTACCAAAGAAATGGGCCTTTTGAACTGCACCTTGCATCTTGTTAGAATTTATGGCCCAACCAAATTGTTGAATTGCAGTTAGCAATGCTTGCAGTCCCTGGGCAGATTGTTCCTTGCACTGGCCCACAAACATGAAATCATCAGTATAATGTGCACTTGGAGTTCTTTGGGCAGGGGTAGCTTACTCAAATCCTGCCCCACCCTTGAAGGCAGATAGTGATTGAGTTTAAATACTCATGTGGCAGTTCAGTGAAGTTCCACTGTACATCTTGTCATTGGAAAGAAAATTGATCCTGGTCCTCCTCTCAGAGTGGGAAGGTAAAAAAGACATTCACCAGATCAAAACTGCATATCAAAGATCAAAGGAAGCCATGATGGTTTCCAAGTGTTTCATAATGTTTGGGATTGCAAGTGTCAAAGGCAGCACTTCTGCATTCAAATGTCAATAGTTTATAATTAGTTAACATGCTCCACTTTCCTTTTCCACTGGCCACACCAGGCTATCATAGGTGGAGATGGTGGAACAGAGGACAGATGCAGAAAGAAGGTCTTTTATGGGTTCCTTTACTCCACCAGGAAGGCAGTATTGCCACTGTTGTACAATGCAAGGGGGTGAGAGCACTGGAGGTACTGAGTTCAACTCTTCCCAACCATGATAGTCCAAATGTGTTGGGATTGGGGAGTTTATAGTTGTTGTCATGCTTGGGATATGCAGTACTGCATGATATCAGTTGCTGCAATGTATTCCATGGCAGGAAGCATGATCACAGAGGTAACCAAAGGCCAAAGGGACCGATGAGCAGGGTAGCAGTAACCTCCCATTATCACACACTTGTGGAATGCCCAAGGCCTCCCATCTGCATCTACTGGAATGATATTGACTTGGGTGCCTGTACCTAATAATGCTATAAAGTTTTGTTCTATGTCCCCAAATTTAAATGCAGTGAGGCATATGGCCTAGGGTCCTAGAGGATGGTCAGGGTTCTTGGTCACAATCCTCAGCTATTTTCAATTTGGTCATGTCTTGGTTAAGAGACTCCTCCAGGGGCCAGTCTCTTCACTCACAGTTGAAGGTGGAGGCAGGAGCTCTCCAACTTGCCCTTCCTCCTCTACTGCCCATATTTGGCAATTGAAGGGAAGGGATCTGAAAGAGGAAGATTGTCCCTATTGAGCCTGTGGCCCTCCTTCTAGTTTATATTTTTCCCAAAGTTCTCAACTGGAGATCCTTCCTATGTATGTCAGGTAGTGGAAGCTGCAATCTCATTGATCTCAGTATATAAATATCAAACCAACTCCCTGGAATTCATAGGGAGGTTCTCAAAGTCCCATTTACTGCCATCCTTCCTCTATAGGATGGAAACAGTATGCTCTAGGTCCCCCATCTGTGGGCCATTACCTCCACCCAGTCTGGTAGGACAGGGGCTAATCTTCAGTTTAGCTCACAAGGACATCAGTCCTGTTTTGTCCAAAATGCTCCTGTACAAAAGGAATGCAAGAGTCATTAAAAGAATGGCCAAAAAATCAACCCACTCCATTGAACACTTCCCCATGCACTCATCTTACAGGACCAAAATCTGTGGAGCAAATTGCTCTATGGTTTCTCTTTAGAATACAACCTCAGGCACAACAACAACATTTAGTAGATGAACAATTTATTCCTTGCACAGAACAAAGTGTCTGAAAGAAGAGGAAAAAGACTCCATCATGGCCGTTCTCCCAGAGAGGCCAACAGCTTGAGCCAGTTTTGGAAGTTGGCAGCTCCAAATGCTTCTCACTGGAGAGGAGAGACTTGTGTTGTTTGAATGTTCAGTATTTATATGCCAGAGCATGTGGGGATCTGCTAATGAGAGTTCTGACTCTGATAACCAGCTGTGGCTACATGTTTCTGGTTTCTGGGTTTAAGGGATGCCCAGGCTTTTCCATTAGACCTAACATATGCACCAGGTTGTGGAATGGAAACATACTGAGGCATGCACAAACAATGAAAGTGGGAGTAGACAAGGGCTGGGAGATGGCATCTGGGTGTGTCTCTGATTTCCACAACATATTAGATTCTCAAGTGTGCCCCTATAGATACCAGTTATTGTATATTAGGCTACTTTGTCATGTCTTGAAATAGTGCTGTTGCCCATTGTAACATTAAATTCAGGTGAGCTCAAAAGAAACAATCCTCAGAGTCAAACCACAGCATTTCATAACAGTAGTCATATGGAACTTCTTCCTGGTATGTCCTGGTGACATTTAGGTTTTCAATAAAAAGGAAACATTTCTTCCCCAAAGTTGAGACGCTCTCTATGGGGAGTTCTTGTCTTCAAAAGGTGTCTAGCATGGCCAGTGAACTGTATATTTCTTGTCTTTTTCTTTTTTTAACTTTATATAAAAAATCCAAATAAGAAAAGAAAATACAGTTGAATAAAAACATATATTTCTCGATTAAATGTACTGGATACATATAAATTATTTTGAATCATGCAATATGTTACACAATATATTTGGTTCATAGTAATGTAATCATACAGTATTTGTCTTATTTTGTCTGGCTTGCTTTGCTCAACATAATGTCCTCTAGGTTCACCCATGTTGTCATATTCTTTATGACTTAATTTCCTCTTACAGCTGCATAATATTCCATTGTGTGAATAGACCACAGTTTGTTTATCAGTTCATCTGTTGATGGACACCTGGGTTGTTTACAACTTTTAGCAATAATGAATAATGTCACTATGAACATCAGTGTGCGGATGTCTTTTTGTGTCACTGCTCTCAGTTCTTCTGGGTATATATGCCATAATGGTATTGTAGGGTCATGTGACAAATCTATATTCAACTTCGTTAGGAACTGCCAAACAGTGCTCCACAGGGGCTTTACATTCTGCATTCCCACCAACAGGGAATAAGTGTTCCTATCTCTCCACATCCTCTCCAACACTTGTAGTTCTCTTTTTAATAGTGGCCATTCTGATAGGTGTGAAATGATATCTCATTGTAGTTTTGATTTGGATTTCTCTAATCATTAGCAATGTTGAGCATTTCTTCATGTGATTTTTTTTTTGCCGTTTGTATTTCTTCTTTGGGCAAATGTCTATTCAAGTCTTTTGCCCATTTTTAAATTGGGTTGCTTGTCTTTTTAATGTTGAGTTGTAACATCTCTTTATATATCCTGGATATTAAACCCTTATTGGCTATGTGATTTCCATATATTTTCTCCCATTGAATTAGCTGCCATTTCACCCTTTTTGCAAAGTCCTGTGATGTACAAAAGTGTTTACTTTTGAGGAGGTCCCATTTATCTATTTTTTCTTTTCTTGCATGTGCTTTGGGTGTAAGGTCCAAGAAACACCACCTACTACAAGGTCTTGAAAATGTTTCCTTACATTTTCTTATAGTAGTTTTATGATCCTGACTTTTTTATTTAGGTCTTTGACTCATTTTAAGTTGATGCTTGCATAGGGAGTGAGATAGGGGTCCTTTTTCATTCTTTTGGTTATAGATATCCAGTTGTCTCAGCACCATTTGTTGAAGAGACTGTTTAGCCCTGTTAATATTAACTTGGTAGGTTTGTCAAAAAGCAGTTGACTGTAGAGGTGAGGGTTTATTTTTGGGTTCTCAATTCTATTACACTGATTGATATATCTATCTTTAGCGAGTACAATGCTGTTTTGACTACTGTAGCTTTGTAATATGTTTCAAGGTCAGGCAGTGAAATTCTTCCCATATCACTCTTTATTGATCTTCTCAAAAAACCAACTTTTGGTTTTGTTGATTTTCTATATTATTTTTTGTTCTCAATTTCATTTATTTCTGCTCTAATCTTTATTACTTCTTTCCTTCTGAATGCTTTGGGATTGGTTTGTTGTTCTTTTTCTAGTTTCTCTAGCTGTTCAGTTAAATCTTTGAGTTTAGCTCTTTCTTCTTTTTTAATATTGGCAGTTAGGGCTATAAATTTCCCTCTCAAGACTGCCTTCACTGGATCCCATAAGTTTTGATAAATTGTGTTCTCATTTTCATTTGTCTCAAAATATTTACTGATTTCACTTGCAATTTCTTCTTTAACCCACTGATTACATACGAGTGTGTTGTTCAGCCCCCACACATTTGCAAATTTACTTTTTCCCTATTATTGATTTCCAGTTTCATTCCATTATGATCTGACAAGATGCTTTGTATAATTTCAATCTTTTTACATTTTTGAGAGCTTCATTGTGCTTTAACATATGGTCTATCCTGGAGAAAGTTCCATGGGCATTTGAGAAGAATGCATAACCTGCTGAGTTGGGATGTAATGTTCTGTATATGTTTATCATATTGTTCAAGTTCTCTTTCCTTGTTAATCTAATGTCTAGTTGTTGTATCTAATGATGTGAGTGGGGTGTTGAAATTTCCAATTATTGTAGAGATGTCTATTTCTCCCTTCAGTTTTGCCAGAGTTTGTCTTATGTATTTTGGGGTACCCTGATTAGGTGCATAGTTATTTATGATTGTTATATGTTCCTGGTGGGTTGTCCCTTTTATTAATATTTAATGGCCTTCTGTATCTCTTATAAGGTTTTTTGCATTAAAAGTCTTTTATCTGATGATGCTATAGCTAATCCTGCTCTTTTTTGGTTACTATTCATGTGGAGTATCATTTTCCAACCTTTCACTTTCAGCTGGTTTGTACCCCTGGGTCTAAGGTGAGTTTCTTGTAAGCAGCATATGGATGTCTCATGTTTTTTAATCCATTCTGTCATCCTGTGTCTTTTGATTGGGGAGTTTAATCCATTCACATTCAATGATATTATTTGGTTTTCATATGTCATATCTTATTTTTGTCTATCTTTTTACTCTTTTGGTTATCCTTTCTGATATTCTTTCTTCTATACTCTCTTACAAGCCTGTCTCTCTTGTCTTTTTCTTTCAGGCTCTAAGGGTTCCTTTAATATTTCCTGCAAAGGTGGACTCTTTCTCACAAACTCTCTTAGTTTCTGTTTGTGAATATTTTATACTCACCTTCATATTTGAAGGACTGTTTTGCTTTATAAAGAATTCTTGGCTGGCAGTTTTTCTCTTTCAGTATCCTAACTGTATCATACCACTATCTTCTGGCCTCCATGGTTTCTGAAGAGAAATTGGCACTAAGTCTTGCTGGACATCCCTTGTATGTGATGGTTTGTTTCTCCCTTGATACTCTGATAATTTTCTCTTTATCTTAGACCTTTAACATTCTGAATAGTATGTGTCTTGGAGTACGTCTGTTTGGATTTATTCTGACTGGGGTATGATGTGCTTCTTGGATATGTAAGTTCATTTCTTTCATGAGAGTTGTGAAATTTTGAGCTATTATTTCCTCAAATTCTCTTTCTGCCCTCTTTCCCTTCTCTTCTTCTGGAACTCCCATGTTGTTGCATTTCATGTTGTCATTCAACTCTCTGAGCCCCTGCTCAATTGTTTCCATTCTTTTATCTCTCTGTTCTTTTCTATCTTCAATTTTAGCTGTTCTGTCTTTGGTATCACTTATTCTTTCTTCGATCATTTTGAGACTGCTGTTGTATGCCTCAAATGTTTTTTGATCACACTTATTGTGTCTTTCATTCCCATGAGCTCTGTTACTTTTCTGTTCAGGTATTAAATTCTTCTTTGCACTTGCTCAATGTCTTCTTGATGTCATTTATCTCTTTCACCATATTGTCTTTCAACTCATTAATTTGATTTTGGATATTTGTGCTCATCTTGCTGATTAGTTCTCTTAAATCTTGCATCTCTTCTGGGGTTTTGATATATTCCTTTTCTTGGGCCATGTCTTCTATTTTCTTCGTATGGCTCATAATTTTTTTGCTGATATCTAGTCATCTTATTAGGATGCAGTTTACTCAGATGCTCAGTTTCTTTCTCTTTTGTAGGGATTTAGTGGCAGGAGGCTGTGTGTTGCCACGGCTCTTTGATTCTTAACTCAACATAGATTGTTAGGATTGTCCTGCTGGTTGCTCCAAACTGGACACTGGACCCAGTAATTGGTGTAGTGTCACATCCTAGGGCCATGGGGAGGGAAGCTAAAGAGGCTGGAAAAAGCACTTCCTTGGTCTGCCAGCAGATGGTGCTCTTTGGAAGCTCTCAGTTCAATGCCTGGTCAGAGTGTACTTTTTGCAACACAGACCAGATCAGTGTGCTAGAGCTTCCTGTCTGGAGGCTGTGAGCCTTGTAATTCAAACTATCTCAGACAGTTGTCCAGCCTTCTCTGACAGCCCTCTGCCTTTTCTCAGGTAGGAAATATTTCCACTCCCCTCTCAGTCCTCAACAATCAGCCCCTGGTTGTAGAGGAGGAGATTGGGAGGGTTGTATATCTTTAGCCCCTTTCCAGCTCCCAAGGCAAACAATGGCACTGTCCCACCCAGCCTGGAAGGGTTCCTTGGACACAGCAGAGCAAATTTGTGAGTAAAAAGTTGTATAAGCCTTAGGCTTTATCCCTCTCTCTACCGTTTCCTGGAGGCATCCTCAACAATCAGTCCCAGCTAGAAGAGAGGAAAATTGTGAGGGTCAGATTTCTCCAGTCTTTTGCTGACTCCCAGGGCAAATCACTGTGTGGTCCCACCTGGTCTGGAAGGGCTCATGGGACTCAGCAGACCAAATTTGTGGGTCAGAAGCTGAGTCAGCCTTAGGCTGTGTCCCTCTCTGTCCCTTTTCCTGTGGTAGTAGATCCCTGGAGCCCCCTTTGTCTGTAGTCACAGGCTGAGAGGCCCAAGAATTCTAAAGTGCCTTTAGTGTGGGGGATGGTGCCAGCAGCAGCAGCCACTGGTTTCAACTGACAGTTCTGTCATCTCAATTTCCCTCCTTTGTCCCTCTCTCCTCTGGGTGGTGTCCAACCTTTGCCTGGTGTCCTAAACCCTAGAAGATCTTTTTCTAGGCTGTTTCAGCCTGTCCTCTAACTATTTTTCTGGAGAAGAAGAGAGTCCCATGTCTTTCTAGTCTGCCATCTTCTTCCCCTATCCTTCTTTTCTATAGAGTTTCCTTGAGATACCAGGTAATATATTCAGTATATCCAGTGTGGTCCACCATATTTAGTTTGGCTGGAATGATGGTTAAATGCTGATAGAGCTGACAGATTTGCTTAAGGTGGTGGCTCCAGCAAAAGCCTCTATCATTGGGACAAACAACAAATTTCTCAGGAAGGCAGGCAGACAGGCAAACAGGCAGACAGGCAGACAGGGAGAGAGACATATCCCAGGGTCCCTTCCCACACAGGACAGCAGGCATGAGGATGCCAGCAGCAGAGGCAAACTCTCCAACATCGGCTAATTCCAGCCCAGAGTATACACCCCTGAGCTTCTTTCCCTGGGGTTGGAAGGCACAAACTGGCTGCAGGTCGAACTTGGGCTGGGATCTATTCTCTAAGATGATGAATGCCATGCTAAAATAAAGCTTAGAGTCAAGTGGGTGGAAACCACCAGGAAACAGAGCAGGGAGTCAATCTAGCAATCCAGGAGGTTTGCAGAAGGAGGGATCCCTTACTGGGGAGAACTCTGAAGTGTTAAGAAAAGGAACCCCCAAGAGATGGGAAGTGTCTGGTGCATTCCTGAGGACTTGGAAACAGAACAAAATGTGTTCCAGTCACCCTCAGAAGGATGGTCAGTTGCTCTGTGACTTCCCAGGGCAGAATCCACCATGGCAGGAAAACCTAGTGGTGTGGTGCCCAGTGGGAGGTGGGGAGAGTGTGGGCAAGTGAATTCCAGTGGGGTGGGTTGTTGGGGCAGCACCAAGCCTAACCCAACTACCCCAAGGTCAAAGGCTTTAAGGCACAAAGGACTTTCCTAGGAAGGCTGCCTTTCAGACAGCAAAGGGACAGGAGGTGGTAGTGGAGACTCTATCCACTGCACTGGTTGTGGAGGCTGCTGACACTCAGGGAATCACAGGAAATTCTGGAGCCCCACCTCTCCTTGCAGACCCCTTGTGATCTGGCTCTCCAAGGCCATCCCAGTTCCCAGCTCCAAGGCCATCTCCTCTCAGTTGATGATGCCTTCAAATGGCTTGCCTCCAAGCCTATGTTTGCCCATCTCCATTGCAGCCCCTGGCTGGGGTTTCCTGCCATAGCAGACCAGATTGGAGCCATGATTTGGTTCCTATTCCTGAGTTGAGCAGATGACCCATTGCACAGTGAGTGTGTGTTGCTTGATTGTGCATGGGTGGACCAGGTGGGACCTTGGTGCCAGAGGCTCCTTGACCCCCAATCTTCTAGGCAGGTGAGCTCTGAGGTTAGAGGATGAAGCCTGGCCCAGAACACATGTACTCATTTTAGGGAGGTCAGTAACAGGAGCTCCATGGCCACATGGGTGGGAAGACACCTTGTGGGACAGGTGCACCATATGGGAAGACATTCATGGGGACAGCTTGGTCAGGGCTCCCTAGAGGAGAGATGTTCCTGCATGTTGGGTGGAAAACAAGGCCTTGGGCATCCTCCTGACCCTAGCCTGGTGCACTCAGTCAAGACCACTGGTGGCCAGGGCTTTGGCAAGGTGGACTGCCCAAGGACATACTGGGAAGTGCCTGCCAGGCTAGGAAGCTGCCCACTGGAAAGGCCATAAGTGTATGCTGGCAGATCAGGATGGACATGGCAGGGGCATGAATGGGTGCCTGTGGGCTAGGAATGGGCATGTGTGTGGTTGTTGGTTGGGAGTGAATGGCTTTTTAGAGACTGAGCCAGGCTGGGTAGGGTGGGACAGCACAAAGGGTTCAAGGTTACACTCTCTGAGGATGCCAAACTTGGTGGGATGTCAGAATCCAAGTGGAGGCAGGCCTCTTTGGAAACTGCATAGTGAAATGCCTGGTACCCTGGGGATCCTTTGGTATCTGGTCTGCTATATGGGTAGCCGGGCACTATCAAGGCCATCTCAATACCTGGCCGGTCTTTTGGCTGCTGCCCTGGCCCTCAGGATATGGGAAAAGCCAAGAGTGAGGCATGCCATGGTGGCCAGGGCACCTGGGTGACTGTTGGCAGTGAACACATTCCAGTGGCCCACAGCTGGGCTCCAGGGACCCATATACCCCACAGCTGGACAAGTTTTAGCAGCAATGCACAGCAGTCTCTTGAGGCTCCAGGCTGTGGCAACCAGCATCTATGGTTATAGCACAATGAACATGTCTGATATAAACTGTTGTCTGAACTCTAAAGCTAATCCTAGTGGGTTCTGGTTAGTACTTGGATGGGAGACTGCTTGGGAATACAAGATGTTGTAGGCTTTTGCAAGCAGTATTTATCTAACACATGCATACTCTTTCTTTTTCTCTCTCCCTTCTTCTTTTTGCAGCTCTTCCCAGAGCATGTCTCCCTCCAGCCAATGCCTCATGTCCCTTTGCAACAACAGCCCTGCACTGGCATCATCATTTCCATCATGCCCCATGCCCATTGGGGCAAATATAGGCAGCTCCATCCCAACCTCTCATTGGATCTCCCTTACCAGCACAAGCCCAGGCCTGGCAGGGGCAGTGGAAATCCTGACTTCAGAAGCAAAGAACCCTCACCTGCTAGACCTCTTCTTGCCATTGAGGTCCTAACTCCCCACGGTACCTGTATGCAAAGGGTGCCCAACAAGAGCCACCCTTTTCCTTCACTGCCTTCCCTGGCACAACAGGGATGAGATGAGGGAACTATCCCTTCCCTTTGCAACTGGGCCCCATGCTATACATTCCCATTGTTCTCCAGTCCCCAGGGTACAAGACCTATCACCCATGCCTCAGGCCCTATTGGACATGTTCATGTCCACTGATTTCTAGCAACCATGCATGACATTTTCAGCAACTCCAGGGGGCCCCTTTGTTGATGAATTAGAAACAACAATTTTGGAAAGAGACAGACAAGCACACAGACAGACATACTTGGGGCCCATCAGTCCTCCTGCATGGGCTGGCAGGATTTGGAAGGGAAGATGCCATGAGAGACCACCAGTGGCAGCAGCAGCACATCCTGTAGAATCAATCTCACTGATTCCTAGTCCCAGGCCATTGCCTTCTTCTCAAGGCCTAGCCCAAGTATGAGATCCTGGCTCACCAGTCCTTCTCCTTCCTGAGCTCTCTTCCTTGTCCACCAGTCACCCACTGTATCAGAGAGCCCAGGTCCAGGACCTGTGGCCTCCACCCCATCTGGCTGCAACCCTTAGCTTCCTTCCTTCTGAATCAGAGGGCCCAGTCTGGCTGCAGATCTGCCCTCTGCTGGAATCCATTCTCAGGGATGAGGGGGGAGCTGGCTGAGTGGCTTGCTCTCCTGGAACTTAGAGTTGAGTGAGTGAAGACTAATGGGAAGCAAAGCATGGAGTTGCTCTAGGGTAGGGGAGGTTTGCAGATGTTGGGCTCCCTTGCATGGGAGAATGGAGTGCTCCTATGCCCAAGTAATAGGCAACTGAGAGAAAGAGCACCTGAATGCCTGGAAGCACCTCAACATATGCTTTCTGAAGTCTTAGAAATAACATGGAACATGTTCCATTCTCTTTTGGGTGGAAATTCAGGATCTCTGCACCCACTTTGGTCAGAATCCACTGTGAGACCAAGCCCTATCTAGAATGGCAAAATGTGTGTGGGGGGTATGTGTATGGCATGAGCTTGCTAGATGTGGGGTGGTTTGACAGCATCAGCCCTAACCCCACCACAAGTCCCAAGGCCATAGCTCTTTGCCACAATTGTTTTTGAAAGCCAGCCCACAGAAAGCAAGGGCACAGGAGGTATGGGTAAAGGTCAGGGTCCATGAGAGAGAGCTTACAGGATTCACAGAAGCTGAAGATGGCTGCTGAGTACATGACTGTGGATTAAGAAAATGCAAGAATATGGTTAAGCAGAAACTATCATTTTTCTTAGTTTGGCAGGACAGGGTCTCAGCTTTTTTTAAAATCCAACCTAGAGTTTGTGATTGTTTACATCCTTCCTTCAGTTTCTATGATAGCTTTCTAAAGGGCTTGCAGACTGTAACATTACAATTTTGTAAATAAGTTCATTCTTACATTTGTATTTCAGTGCACAATTTATTTGAACAAGGTTATAAGTTTCCTAGAGATCATGCTTAAAAAGAAAAGGTCTTATTGCATTTTAACACTTTTATTGTTCCTTTTAACATGTTTTTATTGTTTGTAATATTTTTCCAGTTTTTCCAAACATTTAATTATTCAGTAACTTGAAGTACCTTAAATCCTTACCATATTTATCATACAAAGAGAAATATCAGATTAAGACACAGGTAGTTTATTCCACCTTGTATGTATACTCATAACTGGTAGCTGTTAGATAAGTAGGTTGGGCTGCCAGCTCTACAACCCTAGGGATATTTGTCATATGTCAGAGCAATACTCTTGCATTTTCAAAGAAGAGTGGGTATGCATCAAATATCAGAGGTAAAGACCTAAGGTTTGTTTCTTTCCACTCACCCTGTTACAAACATGAGTCTAATTAAAAAATAGACCACCCATCTCACAAGCTATCAGTAAGCACAGTAATGTCCACCTTTGACAAGAAAATGTGTGGGTAGGCTTATATACCAGGGCACAGGTGACTGTCACATAAGTTTATATTGTATAAATTCCACAAAATGTGCCCTCAAAGAGGATGCCAGCATTGCTCTGATAGACTTTTGAAATACAAAATACAAATTTCATTTCCTACATGCAATCTCATCTGTTTGGTTGCAACTTATCCTAATGATAAAGTCACTTTTTGCTTTACTGTATGAATCCCAGCCATTTAAATGAAAGGTCCTAGATAGTCTCTTACCCTTAGGTTTCTCTCCCTGTCATTTCTGGTTCTTCTCACTTCAGGAAGGGCTCCAATGATATTCAATCTTGTCCAAACCATGCCTTCTGCTAATTTGGGAATCTACTTTAAACTCTGTGGCACAAGTAGCAAAAAGTGGCTGACATGTCAGGATGGGCTGAGTTAACTTTTTTCCAACCACTCAACTTGTCATCTTGTGCTACTATTTAGTCTTTCATCCCTTATTTCTTGTGCCAAATCATCTACCATCTGCCAAAGGACCTATGCATTTTAACTAAAATGTCTACCTCCAGGACTTCATGCTATGGTCATATAAAAAGATCCATGCATTCTCTCTCCAAAATATGATGCTGAGCTGTAAAATTTAACCAATGAACCATTTGAGCTCTCTGAGAAGACATCAAACTCATACAATAATCTTAGTGCCATTTATGCTTCTAAGAAGACTGGGAGTCTGTGGCATCTGAGTTTGCTCCCATTCCCTTCACCACTCCAAGTTGGTCATTATAAAGGTGCTGCCAAGGCAGGATAGGCATTGAGAACAGTAGCACCTCAAACATTGTCAAAAGCACTCACTGGATACAGATGAAGCTCAGTGGTTAAGTGCCTCCCTCCCACATATGATGTCCCAGGTTCAATCCCTGGTACCTCCTGAAAAGGGGGGATCATTAAATATGGAGCAATGGGCACATCCATTCCTAGCAGCATAACCAGTTGAAGTGACAATCTCAGAGACAGGAAATTGAAGAAGGCTTAGGGATGTGTTGCAGGTATGCACAGGTTCAGATGAGGTTCCATGCAGGAGCAGTAGAGGGCAGATAGGCCCCCCATCATCCACAAGCTCCTAGCTGATCCTAAGGCTGTACACATGCACATCAGGGCACTGAAAGGACACAGAGAAAAGGAAAAGTCAGAGCAGACACAAAAATTTTAGGGAACTTTCAATAATCCTGTACCCATATAGACCTATGAGCAGAGGATTGAACCCTTAGTGGCTCAATGTTGTTAAAAACAACCTCTGTCCATTTATTAGCTGAAAATCAGTCTACACAGAAACAGATGCAAAACATAGGGAGCCAGCAAGAATTTTATAATATATGCTATATAAAATATGTTACATATTTGTGTGTTTATGTATACATATGCCCATACATATATCAAGCAGAGATATATATTGTTGTGTTGTATAAGGGAGAGAGAATTCATAGTTTAGTACAAGACCAAAATAAAAATATGAATAAAGAAATTAACAGCAGCAACTGTAAACACCAACACAAATAAAAATAGGAATCCAGACATGCTAGAATATATTAAGTCATCCAGAATGATCAGTTTTTTTCCAGAAAAGGAAAGTGATTCATACACAGGGGGAAATGCAGTGAATAGGAATGGTCCATAGCTATCTCCAGAAATCTGATAAATGAAGACATCAAACAGCTTATAAAAATTTCCAGAGAAATAATGTAGGTCATAGTTAATGAATGAAAAGAAAGTATGACTACAATGAAGCAACAAAAGGAAATTCTCAAGAGGGAGATAAAATTTATTTTAAAAATGGAAATTTTCATGTTGGTGAAATAAAAATTCATGAAAAGATCTGTAGAGAAATGCAACAGATGGTTAAAGATGGCAAAAGAATCAATCTTTAACTTATACATATAATCTAGCCTTCAGAACCCAACTAAAAATTAATGAAGGGAAATTAATAAAAGCTCATTCACCTGTGAGACAACATTAACTATACCAACTTCCATGTAAAAGGACACCTAGAAGGAGAGAGAGAAAGGGGAAGAAAAATATTTGAAGAAAAAAAGACCAAAAATTAATGAGATTTAATGATAAAAAATATCCATATCCAAGATGTTAAAAAATCCCTGCTAGGATGTATACAATGAGATCCACATCTCACAGACAAACTATGAAAACCAAATACAAGAACCCATCCATGGAATTGATTTCTAGAAGAGGGATGGGAACTCTAAGTTCCAACACCCTCGGTTCAGCTTGTATCAAACCAAAAACGGCTCATTTGAAAAGCAGGAACTAAAAAGACTTTGTAAAGTGTTTCACTAGTGGCTGCAGCAAGAAAAACACAACAAGGAAGAAATTATTTCTCAATTGGTCCTGGAACACTTTATGATGAATAGATACTGCAGATACAGGTCCACTTTGAGAGAGAACTGGGATTCAAGTGGAAGAAATCTGGAGAAACTCATGGAAGATCTGACCAATGATTGCATGAAGTTACCAGATTTTGTCCATGTCCACATGCAGTAACAGAAAGCCCACTTCTTTGAGAATATAACCTTAAGAAAAGTCATTCATCTCATGGAACAAATGTCAGGAGGAACCCCAAGAGAAGAGAGAATGAGGACACCCTTCCAAAGTCTCCAACATATTCCCCTTCAAACAGGACAAGCAGATGGATATCAACATTTCTGTAAAATTCCAGTCAAGTAAATGAGAGTATTATTACTTGAGGCAATAATAACCTCCCTGGTTATTATTCAGGAAGATGATTGCCCTAATCCTGAAGAGGTAAGTGGTTCTTGGGAGAACCTGTATAACTGCAGAAGAGCAGAGCTTGGCACCTCTGTATCCCAGGAAAGATCACTAGGAGGATCCTCTTATAAAGGTGTCCCTATGGAAGTGGAACCACAGTTTCTCCCTAAGAGAGATCAAGCCAGCCCTAAGCCTGTCTCTACCAACCAAAGCAATTATGGAATATTCAGATGTAGGATAGGCCAAGAAAGAGTCCACAGTCCCAAAAATCATACAAGTGTGAAAACTGTTCCAGGACCATTCGCCCTCTCAGCTAGACACCCACTAGAGAAGACACAGGAATGTGAGACCATTTGCTTGTACCAAGTGTCACAAAGTTTCTTTCAGACATCAGAACTCCATGTGCACCAGAAGGTTGACATAGTGGAGAAGCCCTCCAAGTGCAGCACATATGAAAAGTCTTTCAGCCAACAGACCTTCTTGTGAGCTCATAAGAGAATCAGAGAAGATACAGCCAGTCATTTACATACCACTGCCATGTGAGGACCCACCAGAAAATTAATCTCAAACTGATTCTTCCACATCAGAAGTTTCCCCTACAACTATCCCCACTTAAGTTAATTTTTAAATTATCCCATATGCCTAACTACTGCAAAATGTTAACTATTTTAGTAGGGAGATCATTTAAAGATTGGTTACTTAGATAAAATAATTCTGTCTTCTGCCTTCCTTTATTATATGACACACTTACTCAAAGTTTAATTCAGATAGAAAAAGAAAATTAAACAAAATCAAATACAAGGAGAAAATCTTGAAAATAACAAGAGAAAAATGGCTCATTACATAAAATTAATGGATGGTGGTCACAAATCAGTGGAATTACAAGGTCAAAGCTTTGTAAAGAAAAACAGTGTCAAGCATGAATTCTATATCCAGCAAAATTAAAGTGAAATAGAGACAATCCAAGAGAGATGAATACAAATATTTAAGTGTTTGGCTTAAATAACAAGAATTGACTCACAATATCAGAAAATAGCAGTCCAAAATCAAGATGTCAACATGGCTATGGTTTCTCATGCAGTAAGTCATTCTGGTGACAGCAGCACTTCATCACATGGTGATGTCCTAGGTCCTCACCAATGACTTTCTTCTGCTGATGTTTGCCAAATTAACTGCTTATAAAGGATCTAGGAATAAGGTCCTATTTACAAATAGTTTCATACCCAAAGTAATAGAGATTAAGAAAAAGAACTTCGCAGTTCTAGGGACAAATAATTTGATCTACCATACATGCCTTACAGGAAAATTAAAAGCAAGTAATTCAGACTGAAAAGAACTTACTCCATTTGGGGAGCAATGAAGAGCAAGAGATATGATAAATATGTGGGGTAATATAAAAGCCTCTATAGTATACCTTTTGTCATTTCCTGTTTTAATTTAAGAGATGTAAAATTGTGTAAATCAGCAATTATAATATTACATGGAGCATTTATAATATATAAAAATATATATCATAACAGTTTAAAGAAAAGGGGGAAGAAATGGAGGTACATTGGAGCAAAGTTGCTATAATTCTGGAATTGTTAGCATTGATCTGAAGTAGATTGTCATAAAATAAGATGTATTCCTATCTTTTAATTAGAATCCCCAAAAGAAAAGCTAAAGGAAATGTTATAAGTAAACAAATTAATTTAAATGTTACAATAAATAATAACCCAAAAATGAAGACAGTCAAGAGGAAGGGAAGAACAAACAAGAGAGGAGGCATAAAAGTAACTACTAATTTAAGATATATAAATCAAGAAATGCTAACAACTCCATTGAATGGGAATTGCCTAAATAGTCCAGCCAAAGTTAAAGATCATTGGACTGGAAGAAATTATAAGATCTAACAACATACTGTCTACAAGAGACCCACTGTAGATTCAAAGACACAATTAGAGTGAAAATAAAATGATGGGAAAAAACATATCATTTAAACAGAAACGACTGGAGACCAGGAGTAGTTATATTAGTATCAGGCAAAATAGACTTTATAAGAAATATTACTAGGCACAATGATGAATATATCATAATAATGAAAGAATCAATGCATGAAGAAAATATAACTGTAAATACATGCATACTTAATATCTAAACCTCAAAATACCTAAAATAAAACTCTAACACATATTTCAGGGATAATCCTGTAAAGAATGAGGAGCCAAGTTTATTGTCTCATGATCTTCCCCAATTCAGCTCCTCCCACTTTATACTGCCAAGTTCATAGCTGTCAGCCTGATTGCTTTAAGCGCATGCTTACTATTAATAATTTGATTCATGTAGATCATGTTTTCCCTCTGAATTTCCAACCTTTACTAGTTTTAGTATATACAATTGATGGACAATGAATATTTTTGAATGAAAAAACAAAGGAGTAAGTGAATGAATGGATGGTACCCCACACAGAGGTGGAGAAGCAAGGCAGTATAGCATGTTCTAGGAATAGTTATAAGTTGTTCCAAACACCTTCAGTAGTATTTTGTAAACTGAATTCCCAGAGATGTTAATGGCTTTTCAATGAAAAACAGTAGTTCAGTACTCAAAATTTACATTCTCTTCCTTTCTTGGATGCTATCAATGTCCATTACTGTGTTTAAACCAATTTCCCCAATTTCACAAATTAAAATTATTTCATCAGAATTTGATTAATAACTTGAGAATTAAACCTCAGAACCCTGATTAGAATATATTGACAATGAGTGTAACATAGCTCTGATAAGATGGTTGTGGATGGGGCTGGAGAGATGAACTGTGGTTAGGCCATGAGATTTTTGGCATGAAATGCTGAGGAATTTGGACTTTACTGTGCAGACTACATAAACAGTTGAAAGATTTTTGATAAGGGTGTTATATTTTCTAATAGCAACAATATAGAAGATGAAATGGAGAAAGGTCAGTCAAGAGGTAGAGGAACTAGTAGGAAACTTGTGATAGAGAACCAGGCTACAAGTAATGAAGACTTGGGCTAAGTCTATGGCAGGAAGAACAGGGAGGAGGAGGGAAATTAAGAAAGTACATTTAGGGAATAGTTGACACATCATCACTAACTGCATCAACAAATGAGAGAGCAGGACATGTCAAGTAAGCATTCCATCTTCTGACTTAGGGCATTGGTGATGACACTAACCCTGACAGGGAAGAGGGGGCAGAACTTTGGGGGAAGAGCTTTAGTTTGAGGTATCCATGACAGTCCAACTGGAAATTCAGATGTGGGGCTGGGGAGACAGTTCTCGCTAGATGTGAAGGTGTAGCTTCACTTGCATATTAATTCAGTTGAATCCATAATTTGGATGTGGTCACTCAGAGAGCATTTGTAGAGTGAGGGGTATATAGGCAGGATATTAAACCTTGGGGACATCAATATGAAAGGGATAAAGAGAGGAAGACTACATTAAGAAGAAAGAAAACTAGGGGTAGGAAGGAATTTTAAAAGATGGTATGGGAAAGCCAAGGTGATGGTAGGGAAGAATATAATCAAATATATAAAGAATGATGAGAAATCAGGAAGAAAATATCTGGAAGATAAAGGAATGTGTCCATTGCATTTAAGATTTTGAATTTAGTGTTAACCTTAGAAGAGCAGTTTCATTGGAGTAGTTGACTGAAGTGTGACAAGATCACAGCTGGTTGAATTGGAAATGAGTAAAAGGTGTCAGGTAATGTCCTAAGGTTCATCTAAGAACCTTAGCTCTTAGAGGAGAGTGAGGAAGCTGTGCTTACAGTGGTGGAGGCCTTCAGCAAAGCTCTTATCTCAGTTTTGGATGAGACATAAAGAGAAGGGAGAGCATGCTTTTGTGCCAAATGAAAGCCAGAAAGAGAGAGAAAGAGGATATATCTGAGGGCATTGAGCAAGGTTGTTGGGGCAAGATGAGAAGCAACATAGTCAACACCAACTGAAATAGGCATAGTAATATTTTCTTATTCTAGTATCTTGTCCATCAGTTGGTATATTTCCCTAAGACACAATATTTAGGATAGATTCTGTAAGTTAGGCAAAAACATCTTCTTCCTATTTGCATATTCCTTACCACAGTAGATTAGAACAAATAGGGGTTAACTTGCCCAGAATCATGCCTTGCTCATCCTGCTGCTTCTGCCCTGCTCCCACCCCTCTCCATATAGATTCTGTAAATAAAATCCAAACTTATGGTGTCATACCAAGTGATCTGCCTTCTTCTCAGCTCTCCAATTGCATCCCTAACCAATTTTCCCCACTTTCTTTTCTGTACCTTGAACTGGGATCTGCTTTCCCCATTTTAGGCATTTATCCTTTGTGCAACTGCTGCTAGGAAATCTCTTTCCTTAGCACTTTGCATGACTGCCTCCTTCAAATTCTTCATACCTAAGCCTAAAGGTCACTTAATCTCATATGAAAGATGTCTGTAATCACCCATACTTTATTAATAATCATAATAGTCTTTTTTTTAGATTTATTCTTTTTTCCTTTAGTATGGTTATTTTAACTTTATATTTAGAGAAGTTTAGATTCATATTTACAGAAGAATTACAATTAAAAATATAGTGAATTCCCACACATCATCCCTGACCCTACACATGGTTACCCTTATTATTGACAGATTGGTGTTGTACATTTGTTACAATTGATGAATCAATAGCTACTAATCAAAGTCTATAGATTATAATACTCCTTTTAATACCTTCAAATTCTTGCATGGAACAATGGCTATCTTTTCTGGCATTTAATTAGGCCTGCTGGTAATAAAGAACCATCAAGGAGACTGTGATTTATAATAATGTCAGTTTTTCAGTGTATATAACTGTACAACATTCCAGATTGTGAAATGAGTAAGAGAAAACATATCAAGATTTATTGTCCTCTTCCCTCTGAGTGTATAAATACTCAACACTGAAAGAGTACAGAGTCATTCCTCTCCTAATGGGGCATATAGAGCAGCCATCTACCAATTCTGGCCTGAGCAGTTGTCCTACCTGGGACACTGGACATGATTGAATCATTTCCCCTGTGCTCTGGGTGATTTGCACTAATATTTCATTTACTAAAATATTTTGTGTGACTAAGCCTATGTTCCCAAGATGCACTACAGAGCAACTTGTTCCACTGATTTTGGGGCTTCAAGTAGAGTACCTTGCAAATTATGGAATGGAGTTGGTTGATTTTTGGCAATTATTTTCATCATTCTTTCATACCTTTTGTATGGTGGTGTCTTGAGCAAAACAGAATGGATGGGTTTGTGGGCTAAACTGAAGTTTTGCCTCATCTACCATCTTGGGTAGAGGTAATGACTCACATTTGGGTTATCTATGGCATGCTGTCTACATCCAGGGAGTTGGCTAGCTGTTTTAATCCTGAGATCAATGAGATTGGGGCTTCCAATGTCTGGCATACAGTCCCCTGGCTCATGGCTTCTTATATCTCTTCTCATTCTGGAACCAGAATTACAATCAGACCGCCAAGAAAATATTGTGGTGAGTGTGAGGCCAGGCATTATTCAGGAGATGATTAGAATTGAAGATGGTGACCTGGAGGGGAAAACACAATTATGAGATATTGGGAAGATGGCAGAGTAGGGAGTTCCAGCACTCAATCCTTCTACCACAACAACTATAAAACAGGCAGAGACCATCTGAAACACCCATTTTAAATGTCCAGAGTCCAGAAGAACACTGTGCAACATCCAGGGAAGAGCAGGAGGAAAAGATCAATAAACTATGGTAAAGAACTGTAATTGCTGTCTCTGAGTGGCAGCTACTGGTCACCATCCTACAATCTCACAGCAGGCCACCCCCATGGGATACATTGCCTGGCTAACTGCTACTGACAAAAAGGGATGTAAAAAATCCTACTCTTCAAGAACAGGGGGGGCACAGCTGATCACTGATCACAGCTTTTGATTATCAAATTCAGATCACTAGGTACTGACTTTGGGGGAAGTTATTGTTTCAACCTGCTCTGGACACAGGTGGTGGCAGCCAATGTTTCAGTCTTTCCTGGACAGGGGCAGAGGCAGTGGTGGTTTAAAGAAGCAGTGATCCCCAGGGCTGTGGGAGGAGTAAGCTGAAGTGCTGCATTTGCTTGGCAGGCTCAGAAAGCTCAGCCTTAGGGAGCCATCCAAGAAGCTTTTGTTGTCTTCACTGTCCTACTTCACAGGACACATGGAGCAAGTTTGCACCCCATTCATTGGTCCCTGACTGGGAAACAATTTGGGAAACTCATCCCTGGGGTGACCTTCCTAACAGAATTTGCACCCTACACAAAAGCAGCATGAGACAAAGGAGTGAAAAAACTATAGAAGTGGACAGTCTGGGACAAAGGCCTGCCAGCTCAGATACTCAGGAGAGGGCAGTCTGTATCCAAGGAAAAGAGAAGACAACCAAACACCTGTAAATAGTGGAACTCCAAAACAACTAACAAACAAAGCCACAGGACAAGAGAGAGACCCAGAAAGACAAGGAAAATCCTGCACGCTGCATTTGCATTTGGCAAACAAACTTTCCTGATAGGAGGGCTGAAGTCTAAGAAAATGTTTGTCTTCTAACCTTTGTAACTCAGCTGGTTACAAAATGAAAAAAAAAAAAAATCACAGGCATAAACCCAAGAGTTGACATTTTAAATATTAATACAGTGTGCAATAAAAGAACACAATACAAACAGAGAAGCAGGAAATTATGGTCCATTCAAAGGAAGAGGATAAAAATAGAGAAAACACCAGTGATGAAGATGAGAATGTGGACATACTGAACAAAGTCTTTTAAACAGAGGTCTTAAAAGTTCTAAAAAGTTTGAATGAATGTACAGGTAAAGGTCTAAATGATATCAGAAAAACAATAAATGAACAATATGAGAGTCTAAGTAAGGAGAAAAATTTTAAAGTAACAAAATAATAGGACTGGAGTTGAAGACCACCATAACTGCAATGAAAAATGGTCAGGAGGGTTTCAAGAACAGATTAGAGCTGGCAGTGAACTTGAATGAAGACATTTGAAATGAGTCAGGCTGAGGACAGAAAAAGAAAAGAAATATTAAAAGTGAAAATAGCCTAAAACATCAATTGCATACTAATATACACATTATGGGTCTGTCAGAAGGAGAAGAAAAATATAAAGGGCCAGAAGGGATATTCAAAGAAATAACAACAGAAAACTTCATAAACCTATAAGAAGGTGTGAATATGCAAATCCAAGAGGCTCAGAGATGACCAAATAGGACCATCATGAAAAAAATTATACCCCACCATATTGATTACAATACCAAGTGAAAAGGATAATGAGAGTTCTGAAAGCTGCAAGAGAAAAGCAACATTTTATATAGAAAGGAGTCCCAATTAGATTGAGTGCTGATTGCTTTCTCATGAGACCTCAATGGAGGCTAGAGGGCATAGGGTTGAAATAATTAAAGTGCTGAAGGAAAACAACTGCCAGCCAACTGTGGTCCATGCTCAGTGGCAAAGCCCCAGGATGTGTATATCCATTGCAGGTGATGTGCCACACTAGTGAAAGATGTTTATGTGAGATGTTATGGGAGGTATGGGAGGTGGAGATCATGGGAATCCCTGTAATTTTTGTGTAACATTTATGTAATCTAAGCATCTTTTAAAATATATATGAAAAAAAATTTATGTACAGGGAATTGCTCTTTCAAAAATGAGGGAGAAATTAAGACATTCTCGGTTAAACAAAAGCTGAGGGAATTCATCACCACTAGACCTGCCTCACAAGTAACGCTAATGGGAGTTTTTCATACTGAAATGAAAGTACACTAGCAAGTGCTTCAAAACAGCCTAAAGAAACAATGATCTGCATAAAGGTAATCATTTGGGTAGTTGTAAATGCCAGCGTTATTGTATTGTATTGTTTGATATTTAGCTTCACTTCTTGTTTCCTACTTGTGCTAAAATGCAAATGCATAAAAGGTAATGATAAATCAAGGCTTTTGAACATAAAATGTACAATCATATAAGTGGTAAGAAGTGAAAAAATGGTGGGATTCAGAGGTTTATAGTATAAATGCATGCTGCTGAAGTTAAGTAGGTATCATACTGAAGATAATCGTTATATATTTAGTATGTTATGTTTTAACCTCATGGTTTAAAAACAAATGAAAAACATCCAGATAGAATTTGGAAGGCACTCAAAATGGTACAACACAAGAAAGCATATTAATATTAAACAGAAGTGAGTGTTCCAAGCAGGGAGCCATGTAAAATGACAGCTTCCCACCAAACTGAGAGTGATATATCAGACCAAAGAAAGACTCCGACAAGTCAAGCTTGGTGAACAAAGAGTGTCTAATAGGGGGCTTATGTGGGGCCTCACACTCAATTGTCCAGAGGGGAGAACCTCTCTCTTTGAGAGTCTGAGACTGGTCATAGCCTAAATCCTGAACTGTGGCAGTGAGCAGAGAGCATGACACTTCTGAAGCTCAAGCCACACTTGCCATAAAGG